>PVJA010002134.1:0-45221 GCA_004027025.1 Myocastor coypus | reverse complement strand
GTCTGAGTACAGTCCCCAGTACCACAAAAAAAAAAAAAAAAGAATGATTTTAGGGTTGGCCAGATCACTCAGCAGACTAAAATGCCTGCTGAGGTAGATATAAGGTCTGGTGGTTGATCCCTGGTATGATATGTCATGCCAACCCTGCCCACAACAGTTTGCTGAGAAGGCAACTGAGAACAGGCATGGTGGCAAGTCCCTGTAATCCCACTGCTTGAGAGGCTAAAAACAGGATGATCACTATGGTTGTGATCTGTGCGGTGACACCCTGTAGGCCCTGAACATACATACACATACACATACACACATACACATACACACATACACACACAAAAAAAATATCAAGACCCTAAAACTGAAGACCCAATACACAAATAGACATCTGAGATAAATACACATTTCTCAGAAGAAGAAATACAAATGGCAGATAAATACAAAAAAGTCCCACAGCACTGATCGTTAGAGAGATGAAAATTAAAACAACATTGAGATAGCACCTCACCACTAAAAGACTGGCTATCATCAAGAAATCAAGGGAAACAAATGCTGGAGAAACTGCGGGGGGGGGACGGGGACAGAGAAAGGAGCACTTCTCCACTGTTGGTGCTGGTGGGAATGTAGATTGGTAAAACCATTATTATATAAACAACAGATTTGATGATTAAAATATACAACAATCACTGTTAAATTGTTATTTTTGTTTTGAAACTGTACCATTTCTGCTATTGTTTGTTACTCTGCTTCTGTCTTTATTTCTGCTATTTGTTTTTAATCTTTAAGATGAAATGAAAAAAATAAAAGAAAGAAAGGACAGCATGGTATTGACACAAAAATAGATGTGTGTATCAGTGGAACCAAATAGAGGACAGACAAACAATACCATGAACATTCAGCTATCTGAACTTTGACATAGAGACCCAAATCCTGCACTAGAGGAAAGAAAGCCTCTTTAACAATGGTAATTGAAATGTCCATTAATATGCAGGAGATCGAGTTTAGATCCACATATGTCACCACGTACTAAGCTAAAATCAAAATGAATCAGAAATCTAAATGTTAAAACAACCTGCCAAATGATAAAGTAGCTCAAACCCTTACAGACATAAGGAGAGGTACGAAACTTCTGAAGAGAACCCCAATTGCCCAAGAAAGATCACTAAGAGTCAACAAGTAGAATCGTATGAAATGTCTAAGGGAAATTCTGCACAACAAATGAAACAACCAAGAGGGAAACTGGACAACCTATTGAATAAGAAAACTTGATATTATTAATTTTGCTAGTTCTTCCTCAAAAGACTAATATCAAGAACATATAAAGAATCCAAAAGCACCCAGTAAAAATGGGCAACTGAAATGAATAAACAGTTCACCGAAGTAAAAGTGGCTACTAAACAAACGAAGAAACATTCAACATCTCCGGGCCCTATGACAAACAGATAAAAACAACACTGAGACTCAAAGCCTGAAGGGAAAATGGAACCTATCTGTATTGTTGGAGGGACTTTCAGCATAGTAGAATCATTATAGAAATCAGTATGAAGAGTCCTCAAAAAATTTAAAATAGAAATTTTATCAGCTGAGCTAGCTAGATAGCTTCCTGAAAAAGTTAAAGACATCACATTACAGCAAAGCATCTTACCCATTTTTAAAGCACAATTCATAATAGCTAAGTCTGGGAAACAGACTACATATCCATCAACGAATGAATGGTGAAAGCAATTGTGGATTTTGTACACAAAATCTTACTACTCTGCCATGAAGAAGATAAACTGGAGTCATTTGTGGGAAAATGGAATGCGTTAGGCACCCAAGCTTAAATATTAAACTGTTTCTTTTTTATGAGAAGAAAAAAAAAACTAAAGAAAAAGAGCAAAATAAAAGGTAGGAAATAGGAAATAAAGAGATAGGTCTTTTGCAAAAGAAAAGGAAATTAAGAGATGGTGGGATGGGAGAAAGCAGGGGGGTAAAGAGAAAGAAATTAGCATGTGTTATGTGCACATGGGCCAACTTCCTACAAACGCAATGGTTACATACTCCATACGTGTACTAAAAAAGAAGCAAAAAGCATGACATGTATCCACAAAAAGACTTTTATTAGAATGCCAAAAGTAGCTTTACTCAAAATAGCTTCAAACTGGAAATTATCCATAGGATCTATAAGTAGAAAAATGGAGTCAAGAAATATATTCACATAACGGAATACTATTCAGCTATCAGGAACAAACTTCTGATATGAAACCACATGGATAAATGTCAAAATGATGTGAGTGGAAGAAGACAGGAACAGCAGAAGAGATATATGTCATTTTATTTATGCAAGATCCACATACAGAAATAGAAATCAGGAAGTGAGTGCTGGAAGGGGTTGAGAGCATTAATTAGAAAGGAAAGTCATGTAGCTTCCTAGGGAAACAGAACTGCTAGTTATCTTGCTTTGCGTAATCATTACATGAATATATACATTTTGCAAAACTCCATCCATTGAACACTTGAGACCTATGCACTTTATTATGTCGGAATTATATTTCAGTCAAAGAAAATAGACTGGCATTTCAAAAGGCTGATTCTCAATTGTAAATGTGACCAGAGGATAAAATGGCTCAGAATCTGGAATAGCCATGATCCAAAAACTCTTCATTCTCTAGACTCCATAATCAAGTAATCTCAATTCCCTATCTTTGCCCTCCTTGGCATGCCCTCTGAGAGTGTAGCCGGGTGCCTCCAGCAGCCAAAAGGCAGGCAGCCTGAGAGAAGAGCAGAGAGTTGAATAAAGAGCTTTTGAGTAAGCAGGAACAGCAAGATCACCGGATGTCTGCCAACAGATCAAGGGTCAGTGTTGTTTGAGGAAAAAAAAAAAAAAAAAAAAAAACAAAAAAAAAAAAAAAACGGAGTCCTGCACAAAAGCAGAGTCCTCTTACATGAATCTGGAAATTACACAGCTCCAGGGAACTTGGGCTGTTCTATCTACTCAGTCAACACTAGCAAAAAGGAAGAAAAAGCAGGCCAGAAGGAAACTGCGCTCAGAAAAATAAAAGGATGGGAAGGAGGGAATAACCAACAGTGTAAGCTTTCTACACACAAGTGAATGAGGGTTGCAGTGAAGCGATCATAACTAACATTTACATGCGGCCTGCTACCTATCAGAGAATTTCAAGTGTTTTATATTTGTACTGAATCGACTCATGTGTTCCAACACTGCTGCGAGGCAGTTACTATTGTCACGTGCACATTATAGGTGAGAAAAGAAAGACGAAAAGAATTTGGCAATCTAAAATTTAAGAACACTTAACTACAAAAATACTCAGTTGGGATTGGAGTACAGCAGGGGCTCCAGAATCCATGTTCTCAAATATTTTGCTATTATGCTGACTTAGCTTCAGTTCTTCCTCAAGTAGTTTCTAGAACAAAGCTGGGGTTTAAGAAAACACTTGTGGGGAAGGGAAGAGGTGAGAGGGGATCCTGTAAAGCAGGAAGCCAGGAAGAGGCACTGTGTGAAAGACTGAAGGCAACAAAATGTGTGATACTGAGATCTGTGCTATGCAACCTGCGCACTGGGTTTTGCTGAGACTTCTGACAAGTATTCACTTCAATGCCACTTCGAATTGGCCACTGGCAGGTGAAGGGCTAGAGCATTTGCTACTAGCTAAGGGCTGGCTTCAGGATTAGCAGCATCAGTACTTCCAAGCTGTGTATGCACTTGGAGAATGAGATGAGTACCAGGGACCCATATGGGAGAAAGTGGAGAAATCCGTAAGTGCAGGTTATGAAGATGCTATTGAGTGCTAGGTGAGGCAGATCAGTGGCAGATGAAATCAGGGATGAGCCAAAGATTGGGATCAGTAACAGGGTAGAGCCACTGCAATCCCTTCTCTAGAACTATTAAGTGCAGTGATGGTAAAGATATTATCATTGTGCACTTTTAGTATCCATGTATTGCATCTCTGATTCCCCACAATAATCAGTGATGCAAGTATTACTACCCACACAGAGGCAGGTGGAACTTAAGCCCCATGCCTAAAGACACACAGATAATAAGGATGTAGAGCAAGTGAATAAAAATGCAAAGCATATACAACTAAAGTTGACGACATAACTAAGAATGTCATCTCTAACAAACCAAACTTAGAAATGAACCATATACTCCTTGCAAAAGAAAGATTAAGAGTGAAGCTATTGTAAAGTTAATATAAATTTATAGAGAAAATCAAGTATTCACTAAAACACTCTACTTCAGAATTCTGTGAAACACAGTCATGAGAATAATTCTTTTCCTACTGTTAATATGATTCTCAGGAGCCGGGTGTGGTGGCTCATGCCTGTAATCCCAGCACTTGGGAGGCTGAGGCAGGAGGATCATTGTGAGTTCGAGACCAGCCTGGGCTACAAAAGTGAGCTCAAGGCCAGCCTGAACTGCACAGTGAGACCCTGTCTCAAAAATTTAAAAAAAAATATGATTCTCAGATGACAGCACAATAAAATTAAGTAGGATGCATTAACAAACCCAAATTACCCATACCTGTCCCCCTTTCAGCTTGTTGTTTCTGGTCTGGAGCTGGAGGCATGGGAAGGCCCTGGTCAATCCCTAGCACAGATAAAGAGCTGTTGTAACTCTCAGTGAATGTCTTCTGAAGAAAGAAAAATTTCTAGAAGCAGGCAATTTTTGGAGACAACCAATTATAAATTGAGTCTAAGGGAAGTCTTAACTTGTCTGCATCCTTCTCTTTCAGTTAGGCTGGAACTCAGAAGGAATCTTCCTGCTTTTCTCTGATTACAGTGGGAAGCCCTAGGGTAATGACTCCTGTGGTCCTCACAGAGCAAGATGATACCTGCTGAAGGCTGAAGACCATAAGGCACCTGGGGAAACTATAGTTTCCTTAGTTTTGTAATAGTGCTTTGTCCTTCTTCCAAGCCCACTGTCGTTCTCATCATTGTTCCCAGAAACACCCACTGCCCCTGTCCCCCGGTGTCCTTCACTCAGATGTATTGCTTAATGACCAAGGCCCTGGGTGCCTTGCTGCCTTCAGTATCCCGGGAAAAATTGATCATTCCAGATCCTTGCCTGCACCCCTATTTTATTTCTTGGCTCTTTCTTCCTGCCATGCACTATAATCCAGGGTAGGAGATTAGGAACTCACTACTAGGGTTCCTGAAGACTGGTTCTGTAGAAAGAGTTGGCCATAGTCAACCAATTTACATTTACAATAATTCCATTGTATGAGGGTAATATAAAGAAAAGGTGGGGCTGGGGAGATAGCACCATGCACAAGTGCCTGCCTGGCAAGTGCAAGGTCGAGAGTTTGAAACCCAGTCTCACAAAAAGAAAAAGAAAGAGAGAAAGAGAGAAAGAAAGAAAGAAAGAAAAAAAGAAAGAGAAAGAAAGAAAGAAGCAAGGAAGGAAGGAAGAAAGCAAGCAAGAAAGAAAGAAACAAAGAAACAAACAAAGAAAGAAAATGTGTGTTTTTGCAGTCAATAACATTAAAGTATATGGAGTTTGGGGCAGATTGATTGTTCAGCAGATCAGAAAAACTGTAATCATTCTTACAGTAGACATGTTTGCAAATCTTTAGCAGCCCTATCAGTTTTCCCACAGCTCTGGCTGTAGTTGTCCCTGTGGTTAATCCAGGGAATTTCCCCAACTTGAGTCCAGTTGGAGCAAGCAGTTACCTGAACCGACCTGCACCAATCAGACGCCTTCTTCACAAACAGACCTGTTCTGCCATGTGTTGTACGTCTATATTAAACATGTAAACAAAAACAACAAAAAGATATAAAGGAAAAAAAAGATAGAAAGGAAGGACTGCAAGAGAAGAGAAATAACAACAATTTGGGAAGGGGTCATCAGGAACAAGAGTGGCAGATGGGGAAGAGGGAGAAAGCAACAAGGATCCTGCTTAGAGCATCTGGGTGGAGGCTTTAGGGCTGGCTAGTTGTCTCAGCTTTGGGCTCCATTTCCTGCAGTCACTGACTCCACTCTTGACCGTAGCTAATGTAAGATATCCCTGTGATCAGATCCTTAGGTTTATTTCTGTATTTATTTATCTATTTATTTATTTACTTTTCTGCCTAAGTGATGGTAATTAGCAATTGCAATTAAGTGACCACTGACTGGGCAAGTGAAGTGAACAGATACACAGACAGGCAGAGATCAAAGTCCATATGGCCCATGTGGAGAAAAAGGTGAGGCCTTTCACAACCCTGTAGTCTAGAACATGTTTCACAGGAATCCTGTGCCTGACTCCAGTGAGACTCCCACTTCCCCTTCACTTGTGTGGCTATTCTCATCCAAACAGGACGCTAGGTGGCTACTTTCTGAAAACTGCATATTTCTCCTTCATACATATGCATGTGTGAAAAGTTTTGTATTGGTTAATTCCTTCTACTTTGTACTTTCAAATCAGCATCTTCAGATCATATTAGGCAATCAGTGACTCTCCAATGAAGATGTTAAAGTTGTTTCAATTCTGAAGCAAAAAAAAAAATCATCAGAAAAGAAGTGTGAAGCAAATATTACACATAAATATTGACATTGCAGTTCTAGTAGTATAAAGCACTAGAAACAGTATGTGAGAAAGTACATCTGGAATGTTAAATCTTGCTTAAAAATAGATCATGCATATCTAGGTTTTACTCCTAAAAATAATGCTGTTGCAAAAACTACCATATGCATGTGTTGTTCTTGCTCCTTGGTTATCAGTTATATTTTGGCAGCCTGCATTCCGAAGGTGATGATTATGGAGAATTAGAATATTTACATGCACTGATGAACATATGTGTTTATATGAATATGTACATAGATAGTCATATGCATTCATACATACGCACACATACACGCATGTTTAAAATACTAGCACTGGACATTTGGTAAGCAAATGTCTACATGCAGTTCACGAAGAGGCTAACTGACTTCCTCTCTGAGTTTATTTCCAATATTGCTCATGCAGAAGTCTAACAGGAACACTTTCTATCCAACCGCTCTCAGAGCTTCAATAGGTTTCTCACAGATCTCTCCCCACCCAGTGCCCCAAGCAAAGGGTTCTTGCTGTGTGGTTTCTAAAGATTTCACTTGCAACCAGCTAAATACCCAGCCTGAATGGACAGTAAAACCCACAGCAAACCTCTCTTTGCACCCTGTGTGGGACAAGTGGTTACTTTGTTCACTTACAAAGGCCTAAAAGAAAGACACAAACTGTCCCTATGATGTAAGAAGTTGCTTTCATATAAATCCTTTTAAAGGGATCTAAATGATGACACTCTAAAGGAAGGAGACTGCCCAAGAAAATGGGTGGAAACTTTTAAGTTCTCACACCCACAGCTCCAGAGGAACAGAGAACATGTCTTCTCTTCTTTGACATATTTTCATCTTTTTTTTTTTTTTTTTTTTTTTTTTTTTTTTTTTTTTTTTTTTTTTTTTTTTTTTTTTTTTTTTAGCTTTCCTCAAAGATGAGTCCCTTGCTTGCTTTCTGCAGATTTCCTTCTCTGAGGACAATAAGGCTTTTTTCTGCTACTGTTGTTCCCCTGTCAGGATGATTGTCTACATTTTCTAACGTGGTTTGTTTTCTGACATTTATGTATTAAAATATCTGAGTGAGCTTTACTTACCAGACATACTTTTTTAAAAAATAAAAATAACCATACAACATAGTGTTTGCTGTGATTTAAATTTATTGTTACTGCCAAGTGTTGACACTTCAAGGAGTAGAATGTGATAGAAACTTCTCCACGCTCCGGCAGGCACAATGGGTGCTATTGGCAGCCACGTTGAGCCTCCACAGCTCCCACCAGTCTGTCAGGAGACCAACCTGGCTGCCCCCGGAGAGGCCACCACCTACATGTGCTTGGAGCAGGTAGAGAATTATCTTCCACACTCAATCAGCCCAAGACCCCAGGAGCTGCTACTCAGTGACTTTGACACTCTTATGAGAACAGGGCAGGAGGCCACTGCCATTCAGTATGTGTTACTACAGGGACATTTCTCTGAGGACTAGGAAAAGGGTTTCTGGGTGGAATGAAGTAGTGAGTCAAACCCAGACAATTCTCTGAAACAGGCTGGCTTGATGGCCATCCAAATAACCCTAAATAACTGCAGCTAAAAGTCTAGGCATGAGTCTCCGTCCTGGCCCTTTGCTACTTATATGCTTTTGAGCAAATCATTCCATAATTCTATGATTGTCCTTCATCAGTCCATCCCCTGACTCCTTGGATTAATTGATACTTTCAAAGGAAAGGAGAAAGCTTCCGGTGCACAGAAGATATTTCATATATGTAGAGAGAAGAAAGGCAGAGGGGTGGCTCAGAACACAAATCGGGGGACTGCTACAGTCAAGGCAGTTTCTGCTTATCTACCCTGAAGCCCAATCATATGACTTTGACAATAGTTCTTTCACCTGCTTATGCTTCATTTTCCTTATCTGTACAGTCAAGCTATTAAATGAAACCTACTTTATAAATGTCCCTCTAAGATTAATTTAAATATGTTAAAATGTTTAAAGAGTGCCTTGTTCTCATTCGATGTTACTAATAATTATTAATTAATTAAAATTATAATATTTTCATTTTAGAAAGAGGAGCCAGCTCCGTGGCACAAGGGTCTGCTTGGCAAGTGCAAGGTCATGAGTTTGAACCTTGATCCCACAAAAAAAAAACAAAAGAAGAATAAAACAACAATCTTGCTTGGTAACTAGAATTTGTGAAAGTTTTCTCTTTTTTTATATCTCCCTTTTCCCAGTCTCCCTCCTCCCTCCCTTCCTTTTGTCTTCTGCAAAGAGAGAGAGGGAGAAACTCAACCTAGCACAGACTAATTTCTCTATATATGAGTAATTGATTCCAGTACCCATTTCTCTTTTCTAGACTTCAAGTCCCTTTACAGCTCCTTGCTGGCTGAGTGCACATCCAATGAGCCCAGGCAGGCTGTGGCTCCCCCGTGAGCGTGCTGGGAGCTGGGATCACACTGAACATCCCTAGAGAGCAGTCCCGCACCACCCCAGAGTGACTGCGACTGCAACAGGCTGGTTCCCCAAAATGAAATCAGCCTATAAAAATGACAATAAGATAAATGGAAAATGGTTCTTACAAGTCTTTTAATAGCTTAACATCAAGAGGTAAGCTAGTTTGTCTGTTTTAAGAGGAATTTCAATGCTAGAACATGAATAATGCCATGGCAGGAGTTAATAATTTCATCTCCACGCCAAGTACTATGTCTTGTACACGGTGCCGCCCATGAGGTGCCCATCCATACATCACCCACATGCGTAACGAGGGCCCACAGCAGGCCAGGGATCGTGCAGAGCTAGGGAGAAAGGCGCAGGCACAGCCTTCTGGAGAACAACATGCAGTGTGGAAGGTAGACATCTCACATGACAACAAAACAATGACATTGGCGATATTGCTGTAGGACCCGCGTTCAGCAGAAAGAGTTGTTCTTGCGATTTAGAAGTCCTCAGCAACTAAAAGCATGCAAATAGGCTGAGAAGAGACTGTAGGAAGCTTAAGGCTACCACTGAAGTTATTAATATATGCTCAAGGTGATGAGCTAACTTAATTAGGTCTAGTATCTCAAAATTTAATTCCAATAGGCCAAAGATGTAAGAAGTGGTTGACTAATGGAAAATTCTATAAAATTGCTGTTTTCATGCTGTAAAGTGAAGCATGAGTAGTTTGCCCTTGGCATTCAGGTCATTCTGATATAGTACTACTTACTCAATTACTACTTCAAAGGGCATAGGTAATTGGGAGTTTTCATTCCAAATCAAACAATGTACTCTTACCTGCCATTAAAATTATCACAGACTGAAAATCTGGTGTGGCTCTCACAGAATTAAAGTTGGAGAAACAAATTTAGGACAAAGGGTAATTATCAACCAAGAACTGTTTTGTCCTCCATAATGCTTCCATTGTAATGGTCATTCAATACACCTTTTTCCAAAAGTGCCACCACACATGTGTGGTCAACGTTTTTATGGTTTTATGGTTTATGTCATGTATTTGATAAAACCGTGTCATGAATTTGTTATGTGTTACTTAACTAACTGGGTAACTAAATAGCACAATATTTATTATCAACTTGAAAAGTGCCAGGTACTGCCACAGACCTTGCAGAAAGCAAGAGGCAGTGACAGTCATCTTAACTTGAATACTCTTTCCATTTATCGAAATGTATCAGGTGACACTCAGTAAGTCTTTATTGGAGAAATTTCTAAATATCTCTTATAAAACTGGGAATCATTTTTAAATGCTCTGTTTGCATGTGAACTATTCTTTGAAACACTACTCAAATTCTCACCTGTAAGCAGACTTTTTTTAAAATTTATATGTTTGGTACAGGGTCCCACTATGCAGGTCGGGCTCATAGTAATCCTCCTGTTCTTGGCCTCCCCAGTACTGAGATTATAGTGATGCCCCACCATGCCCAGTCATGGCGGCCGCCTCAGCACACCGAGGGCCAGGGGCGGTGCAGCATATGGTGCCAGGGATGGAACCCAGAGCTTGCCTAAGTAGGCTCTTAATTCACTAAGATATCTTGTTGGCCTTCCTTTCAGCCCCTTTAAACTTTACCACTTTGGATTACCTACATTTAAGTTGAAAATTAAGTTAAAATATGTGTTTCTGCATGCATTCTGTCACACATGCTCTCTCTACTATTGCTTAGCAATTTTTTCTCTAAAGCACCAAATGGTAAATATTTCTGAATTTGGTGGCCATACAGTTTTAGTAGCAGCTATTGAAGTGTGCTGTCGAAGCACGAGGCTACCAGCATGGTCAGTCTACCAAACAGTGAGGAAGACGGAGTTCCAGAGAGCTTCATGGAAAGAGGGAGAACGACAGCAGGCTGGCTTTGCCTTGCTAGTGTGCCCCAACTCTTTCCAAAAGTATTAACATTTAAAACTTATCATTGTCCTTTCCCCAACAAGAAGCAAAATGCTCTAAAGATAGAAGCTACCCTGAAAGCAAAGCTTTAAATCAATTTACAAAATATTTTTTTGCCTACTGCAAAAAAATAATTAGCAGCAAAATTTAGAGGAAAAGATCACCAGAATGGTAGGCCTGTAAGAGAGGTTAAACAGTGATATTTATGAGATTGAAGGGCAGAATGAAATCATTTCCTTCTTCTTATATCCAACAGTATTTTATTCAAAATACTCATAAGATATTCCATTGGAAAATACCTTAGAGAAACAATAATATATAGATCAAAACACAAAATGAGAGAGAAATATATTTGAACATGAAATAAAAACTACAAACAAAGAAATAAAGTGCATTTTTTTGAAAACATGATTCTTATGAAGAAAAAACTTGAAGAATTGAAAAAAAATATGAGGTCATCTACAGAGAAAGTGAATTTTCAAATACCAAACATGGATAATGTTGGTCGCTCAACACTAACCAGTAAGTACAGCACTGTGAGAATATCACTAATCAAACGTATTTCTAAGTATCATTTTACATGTCTTACAAATGTTCAGCAAACATAGTTCATCCTAAGGATTTGAAGGATGAAAACTTTATAATTTCTTTTCCCCTAGTTATACCATCAATCTAATTTATTCTGTAGATTACATTTGTATGTGTAGCAAACACTTCCAAAAATTTTAGGTGCATACATATAGATTCTTACACATGCATAAGTGCATAATAATCTCTATATATGTATGCATGGACATTGGTCTATTTTGTGGTTATAAAGCAAGTAGAAATCTATATAGAAGCCGGGCGTGGTGGCTCACGCCTGTAATCCCAGCACTCAGGAGGCTGAGGCAGGAGGATTGGTGCGAGTTCGAGACCAGCCTGGGCTACAAAAGTGAGCTCAGGACCAGCCTCAACTGCATAGCGAGACCCTGTCTCAAAAAGACAGAAAAAAAAAAATCTATATTGAGTTGTGCATAATATCAGCTTTCTTCATTCCCTCTGTAGACATGATCTAATGAACATTTGCTCAGGAGCCTTGGCAAATTCTGAAATAGGAGACTTGAACAGACTTGTAAAAGAAGATTAAAATTCTAAGAAAAATAAGCAATATAATACTTATGTATTTATGTTTATGTGTAGCTGTCTCCCTAAAGCCTCATGCAGTCATTGGGTGATAATGCCGGGATTATGAGTCTGAAGAGTGCTGGGATTGTGGGCATCAGCGCTACACCCAGTCTGTGGCAGATAGCCTGGAGAAAGGCCTGCCACTGCTGCCACTGCTCCTCTCTTTTACATTTTCTTTGTGCTCTTTCCTGCCACCATGATCTGCTGCCCTCTGTCATGTGATAATCTGCCTTGGAGTCAGCTAAGTATGGACTGAAACTTCCACAAACTATGAGCTAAATTAACCTTTCCTTCTCAGTTTGGGGGGTATAGGGTATTTTTTTTCCCAGCAATGAGAGGTCCTTTTTTTTTTTTCTTTTTTTTCTTTTTTTATCATTGCCTATCACTAGATATGCATTTCATAATTTGTCCTCACAAAAACGATGCATGAGTTCAAGCCTCAGAACTTAGTCTTCAGCTAACAAAGAGCAAAATTAAGTTTGAAAAGGAAATGCCTCTGGGGCCAGTGAGATACATCGGCAGTCTAGGGCTCCTTCTTAAACAAGCTTAGGCAAGCATGCAGGAACCATGGTTTGATCTTCAGCACAACATGCCATGCCAGCCCCACCCCCAGGATGGTCTGAATTGGCCATATAAAAAAAGAAAATCCCTCAACCACAGAACACAAGGTCTTTAGTGTCTCACTTGTTTCTGAGACAAAGTCTCAACATGTCATCCACACTGTCCTTGAAAGTACAATCATTCTCCTGACCCAGCCTCCCAAGTTCTGGGAATCACAGATATACCACACCATGTTCAGCATCAGTCTCTCCCCTGTACTGCCTTTTGCTATATGAGTAAAATTCCAAAATCACAAGTTGAAGAAGTAGCTAGAAGTATCGCAGAATACTGTTTGGCACAGTGGAAGTAAGAGAAGATATTACAGGGCCTTCACTATCTTGACTTCCATTCAGGGAATTATTGTATGGGGGAATAGACCTACTGTGGCGGATAGTGACAACACTGAGAAACTGTAGAGGCTTCTTTAGTGATTCTCACTGCTAATCAATGGGTAGAGATACTTGTCTCAATCTTTAACCCTGCACCAACACTCACCTCAAGGCTGAACTTTCTAATGAGGGAGTTATTCGCCATGAAAAACATTCACTGTCTGAGGTACACTAGCAGATAGCGGAAGGCTGCTTTGCAAACAGGTGCCTTAAGGTTGCAAATATTAATAGACTTATCCCAGAACAGTGGTACACACCTGTAGTCCTATCTACTCAGGAGATGAAAGCTGGAGAATCCCCTGGGCCCAGGAGTTCAAGGCCAGCTTCGGCAATGAAATAAAGCCCTCTTCAAGAAAGAGCGACAGACAGACAGACAGACAGACAGAGACAGAGAGACAGAGACAGACAGACACAAATTAGATTAACCTGATTAATGATTTCTGCAAGGTGATTTGACCTAAAATTAAGTACGTTAGAGAGGGAATTTGCTTCACAAATAATCAAGCAATTACTTGGATATTGGCACAAAAGTGACAGTGGAGTTTCAGGGATGCCTCGGTCAGGGCACATGTAGCATATGGCATCTCTGTCGGTGAGGAGGAAACTTGGCAGTCAAGAAACACTAAGGGGAAGAGGAATTTTCAGATCTGGAGGGAGCCTTGAGACAGCCAGTAAGGAGTCTGACAAATGTCTGGACAACCAGTGCATTACTTTTAAGTTTGCTGTGCAAATAGGAAAGATGGATAGGGATTATCTGTATCTTCATAGTGAGAAAAATGCCAATTTTGCAAAATGGTTTTCAGCTTACACATCAGGAACCCTCCCCAGCAGAAGCTTTGATTTATTAAAATTATTTTGGAGATTTTATTTTATCTTCATCTTAAGGATTCCTAAGCACATGCAGCAAAGAAGTTTTGCAGTTATAGAAGACTACATATGTGGACTAATTAAAGAAATTAATCTCCTATTTCCTGACACAGCAGAAGTCCCAGATTATGGCACTGGAACTACAAAATAAATAATCCTCATAAATCATAATTAAGATTAGCCAGGGAATGTAAGTTTGTTTTTATTGAGCTCTAAAGTCTTTTTAAAGTGGCAGATATTTAATCTAGCCAAGAACACTAAGAAATATGAATATCACATGTATGCATATCCCAACATTGTCCCTTACTCTGGGAACTTCACCACAGGAGAATGTATGATTTGTGTTAATCATTTTGAAGCACTGAGCTTGGACATGCATCTACTCCTTGCCCCATCACTGTATTTAGCAACAACTGTGAATAGTTTTTTTAGGCAATAAACCAATAAGTGCTATAGGTATAATGTCAGAATGTGTTCTTATCAACAAATACCAGCTGAACACTGTGAAACATTTTTCACAATAAGGAATTTAAATTGTAACATATAGAAAAGAATAATTGTTTGCATTACCACCTAAAGCACTCATGACAGCCTTCTAAGCCCCAGTGGCTCTTATGCGTCTCACGCATGCAGCCTTTCCACTACCTCACTCACTGGGCTCCAGCTGTGCAAGTCTCCTTAACACTTCTAACATGCACTTGTTTCAGACATGGTGCTCAGTATTTCTTCTTCCAGGGGGGAAATCTTCCTCCATAAATCTCATAGCGTTGCTCAGACTTCTCTTGCTGGAGAGGCTGCCCTGCATCATCTGTGTGACGGGAGGTCATGCACACCTTACAGTTGCACCCTGTGCCACTTTCCCTACATGGCAGGCAGAATTTTTGAATGTTCTTCAAGGCAGCAGATATGCTCCTTGCTGGATTTCAGGAGGCAAGACCATATCACACATAAGACCACCTGGCAGGAAATGATAAACAGCAGCTAGCAGCTAAGAACAACTTCCTGTTGATAGTAGGGAAAAAAGGATGTTATTAAGGCAGCTACACCATGGTGCACTCTTGACCCAAGCCAACTGTAGATAACCAGTATGTACCATTTGGAGCAGTTGAGCTGGTGACAGTGTATTACACAGTGATAGAAAACAAATGAAGCATTATTGGTTTTTACAGTGCACTTAAATCCTCTTGGCATGTTACCTCACTCATTTTTTTTACTTGATTATCTCACTCGGCCCATTGTAGGTGGGCCTCTAGGAAAGCATGAACTTCTATTTTATCCACTATGCTTTAGCTACTTGTTAAGGCAGTGTCTACAACATAACAGGATCCTAATGAATGTTCATGGATTCATGGAATGAATAAAAGAAATTTTGCTTTTGAGGAGAATGGATGCTTGCTTCAAAAGTGCAAAGCAGAGACCTCAGTATCTGGTGATACCCAGGGAATATGGGAGCATCCTTCAGAGGAAATAGGCTTTATACCCCTGCATCTCTGAAGCTCCTGTTTCTTTTCTTACAGTCCTTGAAGATGAAGCCGACACTCTAGGTGCCCATCTGTGAGACTCACCTGTATGCCTACAACAGGCACTATGAAGAAATGGGATAGTCACTAAAGACCTTATAGGAGAGCTCAAGACAACGTTCAAACACAACGTAAACAATACTGCAAGATGTCACCTCATAGCCATGGTGTAGCTGCTATTGAAGACAGAGAAAGAAAGATAAGTGTTCTTGGTCACATAGAGGAATTGTACATAGTTGGGAGAATGTAAAATTATAAAGCTACCATGGAAAATGATATGCAGTGCTTCCAAAACTCAAACACAGAATTTCCATCTCAGCACAGTAGCAGCAAGGATCTCATAAGTGTCACTCCCAGTTGCTGAAATGGGAAAGCAACTCAAGAGGTCACATTTTAAAAATGGATGATTAAAGTATGCTGTACTTAAATAAAGTAATATTCACCATGAAAAGGAAACTCTGACAGGCCGTACTCCAAACAAGTCTGGAGAATATTGTTCTATAAAAATAATCCCATCATACAATGCAGATAGATACTGTATAAGCCAACTTAAGTGAGGAGCACAGAGCAGTCATAATCATAGACACAGCAAATACAATAGTGGTTGCCAGGGAAGAAGAGAGGAAGGTGTGCAAAAAGCTCCAATTTTGTAGGACAAAAGGGTTTTTGAGATGGATAATGTTGATAGACTCAGCAATATGAATGTATATAATACTGGTGAACTGACTACATCAGGACAATAAAGATGGTAAATTTTATGCTTTGTGTATTTTACCCCAATTGAAAAATGGGAAAAAAGAACCTTTAATCATAAACTGCATTTTTTAAAAGTTAGCAGCAAGAATGATGAATGAGAGAGAGAGAGACAGACAGACGGACAGAGACAGAGAGAGACAGAGAGACAGAGAGACAGAGAGAGAACAAGACCCATCACAATACCTTATTCATTGTAAGCATTCCTGTTGTGTTTTTTTTTTCTTCTAGTTTTTATATTATCAGTAAATATTTGCATTGCGTAACAGTCACATCTTTGTAACACATGCCTGAAATCCCAGTACTTAGGAGGATGAGATAAGAGTATTGTGGGGAGTTCAAGACCAACTTGGGCTCAAAGTGAGTTCGAGTTCAGCCTGAAGTGCATAGAAAGACCATCTCTCAAAAAATACAAATATATATATATATATATATATATATATATAATTGATTCATAAAAGAAGTCAAGTTCTACTATTTAAATATCCTAGAATCAAATTCAGATATAAGTTTTATTCAAATTTCATTAAAAATATTAGCCACTAGCTATTATTTCTATTATTTCTCTGAACACATGCATGCAACTGTACATCTAGGCATGTATATTCATGCTATTCATGCATAGCTGATTCTCCATAAATGAGAGAATAAAGAAAACTTCCTGTTATTGTTGGTCTTTAATTCTCCTGCAAAAGCCTCATGCAGTCTTGGGGTGGGGATTTCTAGAGTTTGAGATTAACTCATGATCCATTTGGATTATGGATGACCCACTGGGATTACAGTTCTTAGTACTGCTGGGCTTATGGGTGTGAGTGCTACACCCAACCCAGGGCTGGCTGATGGCCTGAATGTAACATAAGCGAGACAAACAGACAGACTCTCTCTCTCTCTGTTGTCACTGTTGCTGTCCCACCACCATGAACTGAATGCTCTCTGCCCTGTGCCACTCAGCACTGGAGCCAGACCAATACAGCCTGAAACCTCCAGTAACTGTGAGCTGAATAAACCTTTCTTTTCTTGAGCTTTGTTGTTGGATATTTGCCCCAGTGACCAAGGAAGAGTAACTGAGACACTTCCTTATGTTTAAGGTTTAGTCAGGCAAAGAACGCATATCCTATTCTTCCTCATCCCTGGAATTTGTTAGCTAGTCTCACTTGGAACATAAGTTCATAATTGCTAAATAAATCAGTTGTATTTGAAAAAAAACAAACAGTCTAAATAAAGTGAGTAAAATAAATAAAAGGAAAGTATTAGTTCATTCCTACAGTCTATGCAATGCTGGGCCCAGTTAGCATGTGTAAATCTGGACAGATCGTGTGATCATTTTAAGCTCCAGGTTTCCCACAGGTAAAATAGCTGGTTTAGAAGTGAGTGTGATGATTCATTTGAAGCACTTCCGATAGTATTTCACATAAAGAATCCTATGTGTGCCCATCTTTTTTTATTCTTTGCTACTAATACTACATCAAAACACATTGAAAAAGTTATATATGCTCTTTAGCAGTCAGACACTCTCCAGCCAGTCAGCATTAGTAAGAAACACTTTCCCTAATCAGTGACATCTATTAGAAGATTGGAAGAAATAGTTTACATTAAGCTAAATTTTAGAAGAGCACTACTTTATTCAGAAAGTACACAAGTATGCTACCCATCACTGGGTGGGATATGCAAACCAGTCCAATTAAAAAAAAAAAGAAAAAATGAAATGGTATAAAAAGTAGAAATATTATGGCATGGCAATATAGTCATCTCTGTAACAACTCCAAAATTACAAACATACTGAAAGATTCCAAAAAGAAAGACAAACTTATAATTAAGTGATGACATTTTCCACATACACTAACCATGAGCAGTTATGGAGGATAAGAGGTAAAAGAAATTGTCAGCAACAACAATATAAAGTAGGTAATTCCAAGGAACTTAATCTTATACTGCTGCAGATCTTGACAGGATGATTTTAATGTCACAAGAAAGGCAAGAGATACAAGAATATTTAAGTAATGTTGAAAATAAGGGGAAAGATTTCTCTTACCATAATATGTGATCATGTAAAGCATAGGTGACTTTTAGAAGTATGACACAGAAAGTCAGACGAACAGCTTATGTAACAACAGAAAAGAATCCCATCTACCCATAGGAATTGATAATGACAAAGATATCTCAAAACCTAATATACATAATTTAGTACTGATAAGTGCTCTACAAATATTTGTGAAAAATTTGAAAAAAAATAGATCTAGATCACTTAAACACAGAGGACTTGAATAGCTAAATGACAACAAAAAAATTTAAAAATGAAGAAAAGTTACAATATATTTATTACAAAACCCACCCCAAGAGAAAAACAATGTATTTCCCTCAATAAATATGTTCTGCTCATTAAGGAAAAATATGTAAAAATACATGCTGAAGAAAAAAGATTTGTAAATTAAATTACAATTTTAAATTTAAATTACATGTTAAAACTTAAATTAGAAACCTAGATATAGCCGGGCATGGTGGTGCACGCCTGTAATCCCAGCACTCGGGAGGCTGAGGCAGGAGGATCGGTGCCAGTTCGAGACCAGCCTGAGCTACAAAAGTGAGCTCAAGGACAGCCTCAACTGCATAACGAGACCCTGTCTCAAAAAGACAAAAAAAAAAAAAAAAAAGACAAAAGGGAACTAGATATAACAAAATCTAATGGTTTTAGAGAAATGTTATAGGTCATCAAAGTACAACAGACAAAGAAATGCTATCTAGATTATCCTAGGGTAATATAGTAAGTGCAAGGAAGCAAAAATAGAAACAAGAGAACATAGTAAAATAAGTAGAATTGCATGACTCAAAAGAGCTGGAATATTTATAGAAGTAGAAGAAAACTGAGATAAGTAAAATGACAATTAAAATTTAGTTTTAGCAGTAAAAGGAGATAATCCCATTTTCTCACCCCAGATAGCCCAAAACATGGGTACACATATGGTGGAAGAGGTTTTTGTCCCACACAACTAGAAGAGCACAAAATGCTACAATAATTTAGAGAGCAGTTTGGCAGTTTCTATTAACATATCTTATTACCTAAGGTACACCGAATCTTCTTTATTATATTTCCATAGACAAAAAAATATCCACATGAACAAGAAAGCTTGTGAAATGATTTTCATTAGAGCGCTGTTTTTAAAGAGCTGAATATTAGATGTACTTGAAATGTCAGTGAATGCAGAAATTAAAGAATTGTTTTTTATGCAGGCTCCATTAGTGAGCCCTCCTTTCTTGAAAACAGGAGAGGTTCATTCACAGCAACGTCTTGAGTCTCAGGGATACGGCTGTATACACTTCAGTTCTAGTCCAGTGGCAAACAACCGCTTCCCCTTCCCTTTGCTGAACAAGTATCTCCCCATTCCCCCTTGCAGCTGGTGCGGTACTGGCCAGGTTTGGGCGAGTATGGCATGCTAAGTATGCTGGGGAGATGTGGGCCCCTAAGGAAAGGAAAGCAGTTTGTCTTGGACCTGCAGATCTTGGCTCTTAAAGACAGCCTGAGGAGATGCTCAAAGATGAGTGAGTCAGAGCACGAGGGGAAAGGCGACACATGAGGATGCTGAGAAAAGATGGAGAATTTTCTGTACTCCATGGACTAGCCGCAGAGTGAGGACTGGAAATCCCTAAGGTCAGTTTCCTGTAAACAAAGTGATGAATCTCTGTAGTCTTCTAGGTACCATTAAAAGAGTTGGCGGAGACATCTCATGGCCAGGTGTCTCTATTTTAGGTCTTGCCAGACACTATGCCGTGGTCACAGGGATCAGATGCATCTGTATCTCCTGGTGTATTTGTAATTGCAAAAGAGAGCTGTAAGATTATATACAAAATGCATAAACACATGTTTAAATATTAGGAAAACATTTACAGATTCTGTATACTTATCTATCCATAGCTATAAACACTTTCAGAGAAAACAGCTAAAAGCATGTATACCAACCTGATACTGATAGTGCCTGGGGAGAGGGAAGAACTTGAAGATGGGAGGGCACCTGAGGATGGATATACACAGTGCAGTTGTGTCTTCGTGGGTGGACCAAAGTATGGAAGTGAAATAAAATAGTTCAAAATAAAAAGAAAATAGTAAAGTGCTAAAACGTGAGTTCTACTGACTTCACAGTCCCACCAAAATGGGACTGTCATGAGCGTGACATGTTTTTAGGGTCAATTCATATTCCAAGGGTACAGGGTGATGTATGAACACCATGATGTACTTAGACATTGTCAACTGTTGTGTGGAAACAGACTTATTTGCGCTAAGTAAACAAAGAAAGGTACTGGGAAAGGCATGTCCTGGCCCTTCACACAGATATGGAAAACAGATGCTTCCACAAACGGAGGGATTTATTTCTCCACAGATGTTGCCATGGAAGGTCCTGTGTTGTGCTGTTGTCAGTACATTGTGAGAGAGAAACGCATCGCTGCCATAGCCCAGGAAGACTCGCCCACAGGGGCAGCCCACAGTATTTTCCAGGACCACCTCCACAAGAGCACAGACCATGGTACAAATTACAGCAAATTGCCAGGCCTGTAGGCTGCACACATTAGAGAATTTTTTACATAGCTAATAATAAAGCTAAACAGACATTAACAGATAGACAAAAGAAAAATAACCAGGCATGAGCAGTCTTATGTTACAAACAAAAGGAATCAGAAGAGGCGAAAAGAATTTTACCTAAACAAGACAAAGTAGTCGAAATTGACTCTCATCATGGAGGAAATAAGGTAAGTGTTGCTCCAGAGTTTGGCTGGATTCCGAGCTAGGCTGACTGTTCAGTTAGGTTTAAGGAGCAGAAAGAGAGATCAGACTTCACTAACAAGGGCTTTGCGTTGCTGCGGCCAACTGGGAAGGACTGGCACTGCTAAGGAAATTACCACTGTGTCTGCAGAGGTGAGGATGCTACAGCGACCTTGTACAACTTGCCTTCTGAAATTGTTTCCACTTGCCTGTTATTCTGTCAAGGGGCTTGCTGCAGAAGGTCAAGCCGGAGGTGGGAGGACAAGGTAAGAGGCTGCTGCAGTAGCCTGAGGAAGTAGGTGGACAGCCTGGCTTCTGGCATGCAAAATCATTTGGTGAATATAAAATAATTCTGATTCACCTTTTTTTTTTTTTTTTCATCTTTTTAAGACAGGATCTCTCTATGCAGTTCAGGCTGGCTTTGAGCTCACTTTTGTAGCCCAGGCTGGTCTTGAACTCACACCAATCCTCCTGCTTTAGGTACTGGGATTATAGGCGTGAGGAAACATGCCCAGCTGATTTACCATTTTAAAGTTTATCAAAAAGTAAGATAAGCAAACACAAAGAATTGCAAGGAAAGCGACACGAGGAAAAAGGAGAAAAGACACAATAAAAGAGGAAAATACATGTGGATCCATGTCATACAATGCCAGTATTAATAAGGGGACAGGTTGAAGACAGATTTTGAACTTTTTATAGCTCACGCACTTTTCTTTGCCAGTTTCTGTATGCTCCTTTAATGTGATTTTCTTCAGTGGCTCTCCTAGAAAACTCTCTTCTAGCAGTCTGGTTTCTGCATTAGTGCCCTTTTCTACCCTCTCCTTTTTGAACATCTCTTCCCACATTCACAATGACCTGTCTCTTCTGAAAACAATACTAGTCATTCTTGATTATTAAATGCTGTCTACATGTTTTGGTGGCTTTCTTAATTATTTCTTATGTTTCTTAATGTTTGAGCTTTTTTTTTAAACATTCTCTATATATGTACTTAGCACAGTGTAGCATACAAAGAGGTAAACATATCGAGAGCTATGAAAAGGAGCTGAAAATCACCTTAGAAGATTTTTTTTTGTTGTGAGAAAGTTCTTACTGCGAAATATTAAAAATCTTACCCCAAATCATAATGCCAGAGGCATTAAGCTAGGATTAAGAACTTGCAATGTATTCAATGAAGCAATTTTGAGAGCAGTTTTGAGGCATTGCAATATTTGAGAAATTTTTAATGAAATGACAAAAGATCATCAAGATTTTCAGTAGCAATTTGCTTCAGAGAAGTTCCTCTTTTTATTAGAAAGGTGAGCAAATGAATTTCGTAGCAAAGATTAGTCCATTAGGACCTAAAACTTAAGGGTGAGAATAAATGAATGTGTAAGGGCTATCCAGCCTGAAAACTGCATGACTAGGAGAAGACATGCACTGGATTGTCAAAAATGGAATAGCTTCTAAAAATTTATAAAAGTGGCCATGTCTCAGGTCATGAAAAGTTTTAAAATGAAAGTAAAGAACACACTATATATCCTATAGCACTCAAAGGAAACAATTTCTCTCTCTCTCTCTCTCTCTCTCTCTCTTTCTCTCTCTCTCTCTTTCTCTCTCTCCTTTTATCCCTCAACAGCTCAACTAATTGCAAGGAACTAAAGAACTTTGAATCTTGCACTCAAATTAAATATTCATAGAACTCCATTTATGTGCTGCATTTAGAAGTTAAGAGACTTTAAAAACCCTCTTGCATTCCCAATAGTCAGCTAATCCATTAGAAATGTGATACCCACTCTAACCCAATGTCTCAGAGAGACACAGTGCAGGCAGCCAGCTGAGCTTGGGAGCCTTTTCAAGAGCTGCAGACAAGAGCCTGAGGATGCTAAGTCATTCTGGCAGCAAAGCGCTGGCCCTTCTCACCAGTGTGGTTTATCACCAAACAACTAAGTGAAAGAGAGGAGAGGCAACGGGGAGTTACACAAAGGAAGAGGGCAATGTTTCATGGCAACAAAGACAGGATTTCACTATTTGGTAATGGCAAGTAATTTACATGTCCTCTAGGGGAAAAATATCAGATGTTCAAGGGATTTACACATTGCTATAGATTGAACTTGCTTATCAATGCATTCATGCAAACACTTCTGCCAGCTATTTAGACAGATTGATTTAGTACCATGTTATCCACCCTGTATATAGTTAGAATAGAGACCAGCAGACTGCAGGCCTGTGGGGGCACATTGGGCCTGATCCCGGATTTTATGAATAAAAATATATTGAAGCATAGCCATGTTCATTTTCTTTATATTTTAAAAAAGTTTGAACAAAGATGGTATGGCTTGCACAAATGGAACCATTTACTGTTGATCCTTTATAGCACTTTATTATTATATGTCCCTACTGCACTTTATTATTATTATTATCATCATCATCATCATCATCATCATCATCATCATCATCATCATTTTCTCTTTTGCAGAACTAAGGAACAATCTCAGGACCTTGCACTTGCCAGGCAGGCACTTGTACCCCTGCGCTATCACCCCCGGCCCTTGCACTTTATTATTATTATTTTTAATTTTATGTATTTGGTACAGGGACACAGTTTGAACTCATAGTGAATCACTGCTGTCTCAACCTCCCCAGCACTGGGATTACAGTTACGTGCTACCATACCATTACAGTTAAAGTCAGTCTCGGTGGCTGGCTCCGTATGTCTTGGGAGGTCATGTGGTACTAGGGATTGAACCTGGGTCCTTGCACTTGTCTAGTTGGGTGCTTAGAACACTGAGATGTCTTCATGGCCCCCAGCTGCACTCCAGAAAGATATAAGTACTACATACAAATTTTAAATGTTTACCCAAACTAAGCTACAAGTGGCTTCACTGTACTTAAGTGCATTTTTAGGCCTTCACGTTTCCAGACATATACAGTTATGTATTATTAGGACCAGAAAAATGATGGCACAAGAAGAATGTAAATTCAAATTCCAGTAAAATGAAGTTTCTTCCAACTGAGGCTAAGAAGGTACAAACAGAAGGATTCTGAGGTTGCCACACAGCTGTTACCATGTCACCGTGGTTGCAGTCTTGTCTCCTTGAAGGACCTCACATCTGCCATTATTTTCTGAATTTATCATATGAAAGTACACCTTGCTGCCATGATTTCTCTAATCTCAGGCAGAGCAGATTCATCGTGACAGTAGAAGTCACTTGGGGTAAATCTACAACATGAGGGAGAAATCTTGATGGAAACAGGCCTTAATAACTGCTCTTACCTCACTCTGACTTTTAAAATTTATTTATTCAGAATAAACCTTCCATGGCATAAAAAATACAAATATTGCTTATTTTATTATTTGCCTAAAATGTCGTTGGCAAGTAGGGTTGGAAACCAGTTCAGAGTGTAATTTGCCAAGCAAGGGAACCAGAGGACTTAGGCCAGTGTGACCACTCCACACATAATTCTCACTGAAGTTTTTCAATTTTTATTTTAACCTCCTCTTATTCCAAAGAGGAGGTAAAAATAAATAAATACCAACTCTGGACCTTGATGTTCACAGGGATTTTTTTTTTTTAATGTCAGAAAAAAAGAGAGAGAAAATGAATCGAGAAGCCAACAACGTTCTGACCAGAAAGAAGGAAGTGCTCACGAGAACAAAGATACTTTTCTTGTGCAACTTTTGAGATGTTTTTTCCCAGTAAACTGGTGAGGTGCTCACTACTTTGTGCTGTCTGGTACAATGGGGATAGTAGTCTATACAAGCAGAAAACTTATTTAACCTAAGCTTAGTTTTGAGGTTAATAGCAGGTATTAAGAGTCTAATCTTGGGTTAACTTAGCATTTATGGAAGCCCTACTATATGCTTGATATTCTGACTCCAGTGATGGCTAAGAAATGAATAAGTTCATGTTTTGATAAGGGATGGAGTTGATAGACTGCTCTGGATATATAGTCAATTGATCATTTCAATATATTGAATAAATTTCCTGATCTTTCTATTTTGCTAAGTAGGAAACCGGTATAAAATATATGCTTTAAATATATCCATGAAATTAATAGACTTCATTACTTTTATTCTGCCTGAATACCAAGAAGACAAAAGACAAATATTCCTGGGGGTTTCTTGAGCACAATTTTCAAGATAAGCTGACTCTTCATCTTTTTTTCCAAGAGTCGCTAATGGCTTGACATCTCACAAGGAGCAAGTGTTTACATGTTGAAGATCGTCGTGCTTCTCATAGCAGCCCTGGCACGCCAGCCAGTGTCCAGAAGTGATCATCACTGTCCCACCATGAGTGAAGAGCAAAACCTGGATCCTCTTCTCAACACTTGTGGTTATCTGCTGCCCAGCCTGAAGGCCATTCCACTAGGACTTAGGGACCTCATTTCCATGATTCCACCTCATGGGTTTCTGGTGCACATACAGCTCTGTGCTTGTACCTATAGAGTGGCTATGCTTGGTCTTGCTCAGCTGTTCTGCAAGGAGAAAGCATCTCTGTGCTGCTGACACAAAGCCTCAAATTACTGCAGCCTGCTCACCACCACTCTGCCCAGCGCCTCCTGACCCAGACCAGGGCAGTGGCCTGGCTCCATTACAGCATCTCACATTAAGGCCCCATGGTAGCTTTCCTTTCTTCATTGTGTTTTAATAATGCAGCTACTAAGAGTTGTGCTGTAAGGCATGTTTCCAACTGTAAATATTTTTAGCCACTTCTTAGTTTTATTTTTCTCTCCATTCCTTTCAGTTCCCTGCCCTTTCCTCCCTCATTCTTTTTCCGTATTTTATTGTGTATACAAATATACTGTGTATGTTGCATGGGGAAAAATTAATGCTAACTCAATAGATATTTTTTTCAAGCAGTTTCATTCTTCTAGTCTTCTCTAAGGCATAATATTGAAAAGTGAAGCTAGCCAAAGTAAGAAGAGAATTAAATAATAAAAAAAGAAAATACAACCAAGAGTTATTTAAAACTAAATGAATTATTATTTTAATATAAAACAAATCTGATTTATTCTTAAAAACTATACTAACACTGCCTTACAAGAAATTCAGGGACACATGATCTTCCCAAGTTCAGAGATTGAAAGAATTAACTTTACAGCTTGTTCTTGGAGGTTCGTGTTTATTATTATTATTATGTTTAAGTCACCTAAACCCCTTCCAGAAGAAAATAAAGATGTGGACCCAAGAATCTGGGGTGAAAAGTTCAGGGCTGGAAATATCTTCTCTGTCACTGTGCTTGGCATGCTTACAGACTGTTTTTCTTTAAGCTGACAAGAAAGTACCATTATGAAAATAGTGATTTATAGTTACATTTTTCTCATCCAAGTCAATATTCATATCCCCAAATCACACATTTATAAAAATTATTCAGACCCCTCCCAAAAAATGTTTTTCTGATTTCTCCCATTTGCTTTCTCTCTCTAAAACCCTGAAACACATTTTTCTAATTTAATTACTGTGTTAGAGATTGTTGCACTCGAATTGTTTTTGTTTCAACATCTGCCCCAGGGACAGCAGAAACCACAGCCTGCTCCAGAATTTGGATGTTATCATAATAAAGCAGGTCTGCAAATACAATTTTTTAAATGGTAATAAGATGAGAGGGAGACTCATAATTAAGAAGTCATGTCTTAGGGGTCATTTCCAGATAAGTGAATCTGAAACTATGGAAATGGTTAAAGTTCGATTTATAAATTTCAAAGCATGAAAAATCAGCCAGGCAATGTTCTAACAAAGGAACCTCCCATCAGTGCTGCTGGCCTAGAGTTTCTCAGCTGGGAAGCTCTGCTCAACTGGGGACTTTTGGTTATGGGTAGAAACATTTGTGATTGTAACTGGTGGGATGGAGGGTGGCTCCTAGTGTCCAATCAATGGCAACCAGAAATCCTACTATGGCACCTCCCACTTCACACAGGCCACATCTCCAAGGCAGCAACTTCTGACCTAAAATCTCAACTTTGCTGAGGTGAAGGAACCCTGCATTTCCCCATGATATTTAATCTTTGGGACCGTCACATCTTATCACTATACCTGCTTTTAAATATGCTACATGGCAGATGGTTGTGTTATCAATGCAAATAAACAAACATCATTTTTTCTTTTGAATATTTTTAAATACTCCTTACTAGATCCATAAAAAAGGACAACTGTTATATGGCCAGAGATGCAGAGGAATGATCCCCAGAAATGAAGAATAGTTAGATAGGACACTTTGGCACTTTGCAAAGCATTTGGAAAGGTGGTATTGTATTTCTCACTCCAGCGCCAGTTCCTCGAAGGCCCTAAAAATCCTCAAGTTTAGAATATACAAGATTGTAATCACTTGAAATTAAAAAATATAGTTTTTCACATCTGAGTAGAGAAAGAGAATTTTATAAAAGAAAAACATTCTTTGACTTTTGATCTCATGTTCTTAGGGAATTTTCCATGTCATGGGCTGACTAATATATTAAATTTCCTAAGTGCTACTTACATTTACCCTCACAAAGTGCAGAAGAAAACAAAGGGATAGCAAGCCTATTCCTGAAGACAGCTACATGATTCCTCGAAGCTCTTAGTATGATAATGTGCCCTATGACTCTCCAGGGGCAGATCATGTCCAACAGGCTATAAAATCATTTCATGACTGAACCTTTAGTCGGCTAGTTTTTATGGAATTGGCGTTCCACAGGGCATAGGTGGAAAGCACTGGAATGGTGACCTTGGCCCCTTCCTAATCAAATCTGCCTCAACAAGAAGTAAAAACGGTGGTGTTAGCACACTTATCTGATAGGTGAATTGGCTCTTTTGTCTTGCACAACCCTGGAACAGTACTAACATCCAAACTACAGTTCATCAGCTTGTCTTACCAGATACTGATCATTCTCTATATGAAGACAAAAATCATTTGACAGCCAGTTGGCTCCATATATATTATACAAAGTATCTCCCGTAGCTTCATAATGGCAGCTTCTCTATCTGCTTTCTTATTTTCAGAACATTCCTTAACATTATTTTCAAGTCAACATAAAGCTCAAGATAAATATTGCTTAATATAAAGTTTCTAATCCAAAAAAAACAAACATTGGATACATGTTATTATAGCTTATGAAACACCATTATTTTCCAAAGACAAAATGAGAAAACTTTATATAATATCTGCATTCATAGAAAGAAATGAATATGAGTACAACAATGACAATACTCTCCTGTCTAACGAAATAACTTACCAAAAAGGGCTTTTTTTTTTACTAATGAGAATCCACTTTGTATCCCATATTAGACTGAATAAATCATGAGTATTTTTCTAGATGCATCATTCTTCATTTATGCAATGATTCTATTTGTATGTTGTATGTGGATCTACACTGTTTATGGTTATATTCTGAAAGGCACATTTTCAGGAACAAGGTAAGATTTATTCATTTTCTCTTATCTGGATACTCTTATTAGGGGAAGCATTTAATGTGTAGTTATTACATACCTGTGCTAGGTCTATTGCTGTGGAAGTAGTTGGTCCACTATAGATATGAATCAATCACCTCAACTTATTCGACACACAATTCTGACTGACTGAAGGAATCAGAAACACATAGGCATAAAACATCACTGTATGGTTAATATGTTTTAAACAGTGTAGACATTTATATCTTAGTGCAGAGACAGAAATTCAACCTTATCCATAAATCTTCATCAATACCAAAGGAGAAGTAGCAGAAAAAATGGAATTGTATCCAAGAATTTTCTCAGTAGTCAAAGAATAGAACCACTAATGAGGGGGTAAACAGCCCTTCTTCCCAAGACATTTATTTTTTCACCTCATAAACTATTAAATTGTCCGTATTTTAGTTCCTTGCTCTCGTCTCCTCTCTTCACCTCTCCACGCAGTCATTTGCTCCATCCCGTTTGGAGACTGACCATTTCTTCTAGGAGCAGGGTAGCAGTGGCCCACTACATCAGTGCCACAGAGCACATCAGAAAACAATGGCAGAAGGTTGGAGCTGCAAACTTTTGCTGCAATAAGTATGGGGAGGAGAGCAAAACAACTACTTTAGGACAAAGGACGTGTTGGAGCTTAATGAACAGGTTCAGTGCTCACTACACCCTTATTTTCACATAATTCAGGGATTAGAAAATTCTAATGTGAAGGTGAAATCCAGGCCACTCTCTGGTTTTGTATTGTTCACAAGTTAAAGATTGACTTTATATACTTTAATGGCTAAAATAATATTAAAAATATAATATGTGAGGACATCAAAATTAAATGAATCAAGATTTCATATAGTATCTATATTCATTTATGTATTTTCTCTTTGTATTTAGTACAGGTCTGAATGTTCTCACTATAGAATGGACTCACAGTGATTCTCCTGTTTTCAGCCTCCCAAGCACTGGGATTTATAGGCATGCACCACCACGCCCAGTCTCAGTCACTGTGTCAGTGCTCCTCAGGGGCAAGGTTGGCACAGCATGCTGGGGATCAAATCCTGGCTGCTGTGCTCTGCTTAAGCAGGTGCTTTAGTCCACTGACTGAGCTATCTGGCTGACCCTTCATATAGTACTATGAGCAAAAAGTATTTGCAACCTTGATCATTTGCTTCTACGTTATCTTTGAAAGTGAAGTCAAACAATGGTAGCAAGTATCTTACAGCTCACAAAAGCCTGAAATATTACTACCCAACTGGTATGGTTTTGTGTATAGGTGTCCTCCCAAAGACTCATGCAATCACTGAGGGCAGCTTCTAGAGTTTGTGGTTGATTATTATGGGTGAGGATGCTACACCTGCCCTGGAGCAGTAATTTGCATTGCAGTGTAAGGAGGGGGAGAGAAGCTAGCTAGCCTGAGCTGCTGCCTCTCCCTTGGCTCTTCCTGCCCTGCATGGCTGTTCTCTTACTCTGTACCTCTTCCATAAGTGGCTGCTCTGTGCCAAGAGCCAGTCTGCCTTGGAGCCAGCTGAGTATGGACTGAAACCTCCAGTAACTGTGGGCTGGCTAAACCTTTCCTTCTTTTGTTTTGGGTGTGGGGTATTTGTCCCAGCAAGGAGAGAAGAGTGACTGAGACACCAGGCCTTCAAAGGAAAGGCTTTCCTGCCTGTGCTACAACTGCTCTGAGAATAGCAGTATCAAATTTTGTACTTTAAAAAAAAAAAAACAATCAATAACAGGATTTTCTATCTATCTAACATTATAAAATGCAGCTTGGAAAAATATAAAATGTCTAAAACCATGGATAAACATATGAAGAATAGAAGATTCACAGAAGTCTATAATTTTGTAATGTAACTCTCGAGTACAAGAATAAAATTATGCCCAAGGATCACTGAATAACCCATCTATATATTCACATCAGCACTGCCTGGAGCCTACTAAAATGTCAAGTCTGATGTACAGGAAGAGTTGAAACAAAAAAGAGACAAATGTAGAAAGCTAGAAACTAAGATAGACAGATAAAGATAAAAATAGAAGAAATGAATAGATTTCATGAGAGAAGTAATCCAAGGACAGATCTTACCAGACTTCTATGCATAAAAGTGTCATAGTGTAGACAATGATCCCAAAGTCAAGCTGAAGGCATCTACCATAGACCTTAGAGCAACTTTTCTGGCACACTGGGTTGTTAGCCAGGGACCTGAGCTACCTCTAAGGCTGACGGGCTCTTTGAGTCTGGAAGTCAACAAAAACAACAGAAAAATCCATCCCGGCCATTTTTTTAAAACAGAAAATTGATTTAGCAAATACCTTCTTAGGATAGCTGGCCTCCTAATTAGTGCAACACTAATTCCGTGAATAGACAAATAATAATTTTCCTTCATAGTTGACGAAAGAAGTCAGAAAGAATGGACTCCTGCATAGAGTTTACCCAGGAAGCCCGTGGTCACTGTAGAATGGGAGTGAGGCAGGGCAAAGCCCTCGCAAGCCTGCCACATGAGCTCTAAACAATTCAGATTAAGATTCTTCATGCCAGCAATGAAGCTTTCCAAGTAAGACTGATATTTTAGACCTTGATTTACACTGATCAAGAAGCACATGTCTGTAGGGATTAAATTAATTAGAGGAGATTAGCTGAATGATGTTCAAAGACAATAACATTCCTCAAGGTTTATAGGCTGCTCCAGTCCCAGTGCAAAATGGCACACCTTGAGGGAGGATTAAGAGCCGCTTTTGTATCTAAAGGACTGTCATTTCCTATCTTCATGCAAAAAGGAGATTTCTCTTCAACAGGTTTCCAACCGGAAAACTAGTTCAATTTCTATCATGGTTCATGTGTTGAGGAAAAATCCTAAAAACATAAGCTTAAAAGAGGATTGCTCAAAGAAGCATGACCTACAAAAGGCCAACAGCCAACTTAAGAAGGAAAAAAAAAAAAAAAAAAATCAGATGTCCGAAAGAACAGGACAGAGTAGAAACCATTATTTTCTAATTCTTAATAAAATAAGAGGCTGATTTGCCTTAATTAAAGTATAGAATAAATTTTCAGATGAAGAGGGTAGTTAAATTTTACAGCCTGTGAAATAATTTCAAATTGGATGGCTTAATGGAGAAACATTACTCGTGTACAAGGGAGGAAAAAGGTGTAAGTTGATAAAACATCTCCCTAATTTCAGACAAAATCATGATTGGCTATGTTCTATGACTGAAATTTATCCAAGGACACATCTTTGTGGAGACATGTTCAGACACTTCTGCTTCTATGTTTAGGATCAATCAGGGAAAAGCCATCACATTTGATTGTAAGCCAGGTTCTGAGATGGCAGCACTGCTGTCGGTGATCATGTTATAAAACCTTCTGGCGTAATGTCACTCATTTTTCTTTTAATGCAAAATAGAGAGAAAAGGCCAAAGAAACAAGTCTTGGGCCTAATTCTTTTTCAAGGTTTAGTCCTTAGATGTCATCCACAGTGTTCCCATGTGCTGTGAAGGCTGTCGGATCCCAGGAGTGCAATGTCCTTCAGATTCATCCATATGTAGGTGTGGTAGCTTAATGTACACTTAGAAATCCGGGCCTGGTTGGACATGGAGGTGTGAGTTGGATAGTGCGACCTTGTCCCCAGATCCTCCCTGCTCTGTCCCCTGTCTCTCCCCTTCTTGGCCATCATGGGTTGAGTTCCTGTTCCTCCAGCATCCTGTTGGAGCCAGCAGGCCATGGATTGAACCTGTGACCTGAAACAAATTCCCTTCCTCTCAGTTGCAGCTGTGGAGCATTTTGTCCCTGGGGTCAGAGTGCGGCTAAGGCTTCAAAGCATCAGTGCTGCGATATTACTTCTGGTTGACATTTGCTGCAAGATGGATGCCAAGTTTGCTACTGAGCAGACAACAGGTTTACTCATGGATCCTCTTACTCACAGAGACACACTGCAGGTAATTTGTCTACTTTCTGAAAGGCAATATTATAGGAAAAGGAGTAACAGTATGCCTAAGGACATACATTAAGAGTCTATCAGATCTCTCCTACCTATATCCTGATATCAGAAATTTGACACACAAGAAAAATACAGTGAAGTTGTTCTATAATTCCAGTTTGCATGTTAATGACTTCCCTAGGCAATGTAAAGGGAAACAGAGAGATAATAACACCATCCCTGTCTATCTCAAAAACTGTAATCTTGAGAAAAGAAACTCATTAAAACCTTGCATGCGCCAAAATATATGTGCCAATATATAACAATTTTAAATGCCATTTACTCTAGGTTTAATTACATTCAATGATAAATATTCTTGCTTATCCTACAGCAATTATAATTGAAACATTATAGTTAAACCCATATAAAATATCATCTAAGGGGGCTGGGGAGATAGCTCCGAGGCACAAGTGCCTGCTGGGCAAGTGCAAGGTCATGAGTTCGAACCCTGGTCCCACCAAAAATAAAAAATAAAAAAAAAAACAAAAAATAAAAAAAATAAAATATCATCTGTAAATTTCACCTCTCTCTCTAGTCAACATTTCAGGACTACCTAACAAGTGCACTCTTACAGCAAAGATAGGTTATGAAAACATTGTGAATCAATTGTGTGTGTGTGCATGTGTACAGAAACCATTTACACATTGTATGTAGCTTAGGTTTGCCTTACTTTAAGATACAAGAAATCATTTTATGAAGTGTTATTTACACAATTTATTTTGGATCGATGCTGGTGACTTTGAAAGTTTCTTGCAACACCTTTTGTGAATGAAAAACTAAGACATCAGACACGGCAGTGTGAGTCTGGAACCGCAGCATCAGGAAGCTGAGGCAGGGGGCCTTGTGAGAACTTGTGGTCAGCCTAGGCTGCATAGCGAATTGTAATCTTGACTGCAGTGAGTCTGTCTCAGAAAACAAAGAAAGAAAAAGAAATGGAGATAGTTTATTTTATCTTTGTAAAAAGTAACTTTTATTCTTGAGGATTTTGTTCCCTATAGTTTTTTTGTTTTTTTTTTTTTTTTTTCACTGCCAGGGATTGAACTCAGGACCATACACTTGCCAGGTAAGTGCTTATTCTACTGAGCTATCTCCTCTGCCCTTGTTCTCTTATAGTTTATGTAATTTAGTGACAAAACAACCAAAAACATAAGAAAGAGGAAAGAAGGGAATGAAGAAGGGCAGATTAGAATGGGCACTGTTGATTGGTGGCCAGAATTGGTCACTGAGCCTAATATTGACTCACAGATCATGCTTCCATCACAGTAAACATCTACAGTGGTGATAATGAGGCCTGAAACATTTTTTTTTTTTTTTCGCGACTAGGGTTCAAACTCATGACCTTGCACTTGCCAGGCAGGCACTTGTGCCATGGAGCTATCTCCCCAGTCCCCGAGGCCTGAAACATTTTAAAAAATAAAGAAAAATAAAAAAGAAGGGCAGAAAAGCAGAAAAACTCCACTTTACTGTTAAGCAGAAAAATAGTTTGAACTTCACACTTGGAGATTTCTCTGCAAAGGTTTAGCATAAAAAGAAAAAAAAAAAACTTCACAAACATAGGACAGGAAGTTTATGAATACACAAGAAAGTTGTAGAAAATCTCTCATTATCTAAATTGGCCTGCATGTCACATGAATTGTTTCATGTCTGGTAGGTTTTAGTCAGCTCTTCAGCAATGAGAAATGCAGAACTGAAGTGAATTATTTTATCCTGATGTTCTTAGAGATACATGGACATTATTATCAGTCATCAAAATGCTACAGAAACTATGTTATAAATACAGTTCAATATTTATACTTTCTAGACATGCTTTCAATTACCAAGAACTGCTGAAAGGCATAATTGTGTCTGAGCTTCTGTGATTTCTGGTTGCTGCACATCTACTTCAAATGTTTGTTCCTCAGTAGGAGTTCAGTGACTGCTCATCAGAGAGTGGGACACCTCACAGAAAGGGAAAACAGACAGGCAGATAGTCACACATGTCCCTGTTCAGAAATGCAGTTGAGCTTAGAGCTCCATCTGTTCCCAGATTTGCAAAGTCTGGAGATCTCTCTAAACAACCACAAACGATTTGTGTGTTGTACCAACAGAACTCAGATATTTTATAAGCATTGGGCCAAATAGTCAGTTAAAAATAAATCCCTACCCTCCTAACCAAAGATATTTAAAACAGTCAGTGATGATATTCCAATCTTTAAAAACTATCACAGGTCCTTTACAGCGTCATTGTTTACCTTGTCAGAAGCATCATTCACTTTATAAAAACAGAGTAAGAAGGAAATAGCCAGTTTTCTTATCTTCAAGGATATTTCCAAGACTCTGCCCTTGATAAGAGTGGATTTTTCTATAGTTTCTTTGCCAAACTTGTTTCAATCACTTTCTTGCAATTTTCTGCAAGAAGATATTGCAAAGCAAACATCAGTGATCTAACATCAGACAAGCTTTCCTCCTTGATAATACATATGTTAGTCTGGAGCAGGCTCACAAAGATTCCAGACAGCTCTGCTCTGGCTCCATTCCAGGAAAGAAGTGGCAGTGTTAGAAGGAACCTTCAGCTGTCTTTCAGATGTGGACTTCTATCTACCCCTACTGTCTGCAGCTTGAAAACAGAAGTAGAGGCTATTAAAAATCTGTCTTCTGGGCACTGGTGTAAAACATCCATGCTAAATACTATGTAGCATCAACTGAGAACATTGGGATTGAACTATTGCAACTGTGGCATGTGTCAAGTTAGATACTAGACAGTTAAGACTTTTAGCCCATTCTTTGTAAGATTAGTACTAAGAAATAGAGCATTGTGCACCAGTGTAGGCAATTGAGAGTTTCCCTTTGATCGAATTTACATATACTCCTTGGGGGATTCTGTGATTCCTTTTGGGGATTGTGCTTTCAACTTCTTTTATGTAAGTGGCATGTGTTACAACTCAGATGAAAGCCCAGTCACACACCACCTAACCATTTTCTCCAGACAACCTGCAAACTCATGAAGAAGGAAATAGTAATATTTCCACTGTGGCACTTTAAATAGTTCTCTGCGTACAGAAATTCACTGAATGCCTAAGTGGGGGACAAGATGCCCTTAACCTCCCGAGATCACCAAGAAGGACAATTTTGAGACATTTGAAGGAAACTGGATGCAATTTGAAATATAATGTTAAGTGAAATAACAGGCACAAAAGATTAAATGCCATCTAAGAGAAGTCTTGTATGAGGGATCCACGAATAAGGTAAGGAGTAAAACAAGAAGGACAGCAAAGGGAAGCAGGCAGATGAGAAGGGGTCTAAGAGATGACGGGTCAGGTGAAGGAAAAGAAGATGTAGAAATAGAGATGATAAGTACATGTACATGCACCGGCTACCCACAGTAACTATGTGTACAAACATGATCTAAAAAACAATATTGAAGAAAGGTATCCAGAGATGGCGGGAGAGAACTGTAAGGGGAATAAAAATAATCAAGATAGATAAGTACATGTACCTATTGCGAAGATAAATATAAAAGTTATGTACTGCAAACACGAACTAATAAAGAAAAAAGTAGGAGACTTCCAATAATTCTGCTTGCACAGTTCCTGAAGGCTGGCTTAAAATTCACAGAGTTGAAAGAGCTCAAGGTGAAAAAGAGAAAAACAAATCTGGCATGCTGGAGGTATAGCATCTGCACGGATCAGACATCTCCAAGTCATCAGGCAACCAGACGTGCATGTGCTGGGAGCTACAGAGGGTTTGAGCAGAACAAGGTGAATCCAGTAAGCATGGGGCCCACGCAAGCAAATGGCCCTTGGTGAACAGAATTGGGGGGCCGGAGGATGATAGAGTAACTGTCTTAGTTACTCTTTGCTCATTGGGACAAATACCAACACCCAAAATGAAGGGAGCAAAGGTTTATTCAGCTCACAGTTACTGAAGGTTTCAGTCTATATTCAGCTGGCTCCAATACTGAGTGGAACAGAGCAAAGAGCATCCAATTCATAGCGACAGGACAGCAAAAAATGGAGTCAGAGGCAACAGACCAACCAGAGCAACAGAGAGCAACAGAGAGAGAGAGAGAGAGAGAGAGAGAGAGAGAGAGAGAGAGAGAGAGAGAGAGAGTCTGATTCCCTGTCTCTCTTACACTACATTCAAGCTGTCTGCCTCAGAATATCTGCCTCAGACCACACCCATAATCCCAGGGGTACTAAAACACATAATCCCAGTGGATCATGAGTTAATTTCAAACTCTGTAACTGCATGATTCTTTGGGGGCACAAGTAGACACAAACCATAACAGTAACAGAGCTGCTTAGAAATCATCAAAGAAGTGCGTTAGGGGCTCACTGGGATCAGGACTGGATTGATGGGGAAGTCACAACAAGGAACAAGGCACGCAGGGAGCCACGTTAGAAGGGAGGAAAGGGCATCAGGCAAGAGTGACAATGGCCACACATGCACACCCAGAAGCGCACCGCTGGAGCGCTGGTCAGCATCAGATGGCTGCCACACGGGGACACTCATAGCCTCCAGGTAGGGATCCAGGGGCAAGACTTTTAAAACAAAGCACAAAATTGCCTATATTTAATGTGCATACAATTTCTTCCCTAGAAATTTTACTGAATTCATAAGAATTAAAAAAAAAAAAAAGAGCTCCAAATGAAGGAACAGGAACTTTGAAGATAAATCATACATTGCAAAATATGTGTCACCTAGGTGGGTAGAAAGCTGCTAGAGCTGGGGAATGTAAATATAGACAAGGGAGAGGAAATCAAGAAATCATTCAGGAAACCTGAGTTTAACTTGCTAAGCAAAATAAGCCAGTCTCAGAAGGACAAGTATTGCAGACTATATATCATACGTGAAATTTTAAGAAGATGAAATTACATCAGCAGAGAAGGGGCCTGGGGGGATAGCTCCATGGCATAAGTGCCTGCCTGGCATGCAAGGTTGTCATTTCAAACTGAGGAGGAGGAGCGGGGGAGGAGGAAGAGGAGGAGGAGGAGAAAGAAGAGGAGGGGAGGAGATGATTAGCAGAACGCAATGATGAAATCCGTTATGTTTATTTAACTTTATTTTTATTAGAGAATGCTTACAGAATAATATGATCACATTTACTGTGGGGAATTCATATATTTCCACCACACATCTTAATTCTCTTTTTATTCCTTTTGCCTCTTTGCCTCATTACTGTTCCTTCTTTTTTCTCCTCTTAAATATTTTTCACTTTTAGTCTCTGCTTGCAGTCCATAAAGATCACGTGCACTGCAGAGAGTTGGTATGTATACATATCACCTTTGTTTTTCTGGTTCCCTTCACTTCCCCCTTTTATATTTTCAGAATCAGATTTATTTAACTGATAAAACCTTACAAAATTAAATTTCATGAATACAGATTGAAAACCAGACTAATAGGCCAAAGAATACACAAAACCTATAAGACAATAGTCCTAAATCAAGGCATATTTCTCAATATCCACATTGTGATGTAATCCACATTGTATTACAATACCTTTTTCCTCCTCTGTATTTAATCTGTGTTAATGAAGATAAAAAGGAAAATAATGACATTAAAATGAAGAAAACAAAATGTAAAGCAATAGTCATATTTCAGCCATATAAAATAGACATGTGCATGTCATAAAACTAAAACATATACCAGGAAATTAAGAAAACACCCAGCGTAGCAGTCAGATATGAACATTCACATTCCTGGAGGTGCCTTTTAAGGACAGCATCTTCCTGTTGATAGGCTTTGATGACTAGATATTTGGGTTGGCATTGTGGCGTTGTCACTAGTTCTGTGACTTTATCCAAATTAGCTAACTTTTCGTGCTTCATTTTTCTCCTTGGAAAAAATATACATGATGATCCAGAGAGTGCCAGGCCACAGGACTGTTAGCAGGTTTGCAGAAGCATTCCCACAGTGCTTCCACCCAGCATGACTCATGACGCTGTGTAAGCGCAAATGCAAATGTGCTGGGTGCTTTACAAGTATGACCTCATCTTATCAATTAGCATGCAGGATGGTATTATTCCTCCATTAGTCTTTACAGGCCAGGAGTTGGGGTTCAGATTCTGTCAGCAACTCTTGAAGGCTCGTGGAGCTAGAAGTTCTCAGGGTATTCAGGAGCTCAATCTCCTGTTATATCACATCACATCAGCTCCAGGGTACATCTCCTTCCTTCCAAAAATCTGCCTGGAAACATTCTCCTCATTAGAAACTCTGTCCTAGAAGTTTCTTTTCCTAAATACATCTAACCTTTAGAAAAATATTTTTAGTCCTTCAGTAGGACAATCACAATTGTCCATAATGGGAATTAGAATATAGGAAGGTAAATAGCTTTTCTCCATGAATAAGCAAATAAAGCCTTAGTTACAGGTACATATTTTTAATGGACATTAGGAGGAAATGTGAGCTTCTGTCAGAGAGTGGATGGATTCCAGATAAGTGTGGAACCCACAAGCTTCATTATTGTGAAATCAGTCACGTCATCAGCACGTTTACATTTCTTATTTCTTATCTATATATAAATAGCAACCTCCAACCATAGTTAAAAGAAAGTATGGAAGGAGAGTGGAGAGAATACTATGAAAAAGATTTTTTTTAATAGTGACAAGCTACAGTTTATATTTGCTTTTGTAAGGAAATCTACCACTAGCTGGGCGTGGTGGCTCACGCCTGTAATCCCAGCACTCGGGAGGCTGAGGCAGGAGGATTGGTGCGAGTTCGAGACCATCCTGGGCTACAAAAGTGAGCTCAAGGCCAGCCTCAACTGCATAGCGAGACCCTGTCTCTAAAAGACAAAAAAAAAAAAAAAAAGGAAATCTACCACTCATAGCCAATAGTATCACATGTGCAAACTCCAAATTCTGGCACGAAAGCTGTATGGAGAGGGCCTATGGAAAAATCTCATGCCAGAGCGTACTGCAGATTCTCAGGCACTCATGCCGAGCTGAGAATGTTGTGTCCCATTAAAGTTTCCAAAGGCTTTTCCCCAACAGACTTTGCAGGCATGCTGGACAGGCTTTGCTCAGAGCCTTGCGACTCAGAAAGCAACTCAGAAAAATGAGATTTCTACAGAGGAAGGTTAAAATTTAAGATGAGAGACAGACTAGGAAAGAAGCTGTTTAAAAGTTGATGGGTGAGCATGAAAAGTCTACTTAAGAACAGGAAGGAGAGTGAATAAGAGAAATACAGAAGTAAGAGAGGCAGATGGAAAATTTAAACACATAGCCAAGAGGCTGGAAAGCGAAGGAGGAAAATTATAAACTATGGAATTAGATTTCATGCAGTGGAGTCCTTTGTGAATGCATACAATGCTACCTTTCAGAAGAATGTCTCTACTCCTCCTACTCTGTGCTGGCGAAAGAATCAGAGAAAAGGAGAACAGGAAAGGGTTAAGATGAGTCATTTATCAGGGCATCATGCCCTCTCCCTATGATTTTTAGGAGTTATTTTCATCTACCAGGAGATAGGAAGTAAAAAAAAAACAAAAACAAGGGGCCTTGGGCCCAAAGCTTAAAGCAGTCAACTTTATCTCAACTGTCTGCCCTGGGTATCTGCCCCTTACTATGTAGTTTCTGAGGCAGGATGTAATTGACACTGAGAAGCAGATATGGCAGAGTTACAGGAAGCACAATGTTTTCCACTTATTTGAAGTGCCATTTGGTTTCCAAATTTCCCATGACTCACAAAATTACCCAAAGAAATGGATTAGCAGCATCCGATGCCAGGCTAAGGTCTCACCAAGGGGCCCAGTCTCTGTCCCTTTATTTCTTCAGCTTTACTCTAAGAATGAATAGGTACAGGGCTGCTATCCATGTTTGATATGAAAGGAGGAATCAGTCTCACCTATCAACTGGCAGTGACTCACCTTACCCGTTCCATCAAGAACACCTCACCTGCATTTAAGGCTGACATTGTGGTTTCTGGTTACTGTGTGGCTAAGCAGTTGTTCTGCTCTTGCCCTCAGTCTCCAGCTTGAAGGTCTGCCGATTTGGACATTATCAACTGCTGAGATGAAAGCAGTGAGGAAAGCGGTCTGCAGAAAGTCGATCAGGCATGGCAGTAATGCCTGAGACTTCTAGAAACATGTGTTGCGTTTATCCTCAATGAGAAGACTACAGAGAAAAATACAAGTGATTTATTGTACGATGAGCTGGACAATCCTGACTTTCATAAGAAAGTGGCCAACAAATCTGTTTCTCTCCTCTCACTCAGAGATTCTATTTGGACAAAATAGAGATTCTACTAGATTTCTCACATGCTGATTTTATATAAATTTATTTTAAAAGGGTAGTATTTATGGGATGAGAAGACTTTGTGCTGAAACATCTATTAGAAAAAGGTTAACAAGTTTATACCCTAATGTCCAGAGGGTGCCACACTGACTTCCAGAGTGTTCCACTTTATTAGTTCTCCAACTCTGTTGAATAGCATGAAATTTAATTTTTACTCACGTCATGAGAAACAGAAACAGTGGATACCCTAATATGACCTCACATTCCATGAAAAATAAACTACTGAACCCAATTCAGTAGTATATTCATCAGATCTACTTCAGTCAAACCACTAATCAAACTAACTGAAGCTGCAAAACAAAAATTATTATTTGAGTCCAAAATGATACTGAATCTCAGAACTAATTAAAGCCAGAATAGCAGGGGTGGCCTGGAACATGTGTGTATCTTTCCATCTCTCAACTCTGCCTATCACAGCCCATCGCAGCCTCTCCCAGTTGGCTTCTCTGTTAAGCAACTTCTTGATGACAAGATAGCACCTAACGGACTCAGGCATTCATTCCCATAAACCTAAGTCCAATGAGGGAAAAGAGAAGTGTATTCCAAATAAAAATCTCACCATAGCCTAGGGATACTAGTCACACACTCACTGCCAGAACAAAAGCACCAGATCAACAGCTTAAAGGATGAGATCTTCAGCTTGGCTCATGGTTTAAGATAATTGAGTCCATGGTTGATTTCCTCTAAGGCAGAAATGGCATGATGGGATGGCCTAGCAGAAGAAACTGTGCACAGCAGGGAGAGGCAGGAGGAGCAGAGACCAAGAATAACCTTCTTCCATGTCACAGCCCAGTGGTTCACCCCTTCCAGCCAGACACTAACTTTTTCTTAAAGTCATATTCAGCTATGAAGTCATCAGTAGATTAACCCAGGAATGAATACAATGTCCGTATGAGCCATTAACCTTCCCAAAGCTGTACCTCTAAATGCCTGAGATTTCCAGGAACATTCTAGATCTAAAACAAAACATTCATCCCCTGGCCCCAAAGGTTCCTGTTCAATACATTATGAAAATTGCAGTTAGTCTATCTTTCAGAATGTTCATTTCCAAAGTCTCCTTTCAGATTCTCAGGAAACTCTTAGAAAACTATGAATCCCTATAAACATAAAATGTGTGTGTATGCAATCCCATAAACATTCCCATCCCGAGAGGGAAGAATGAGGGGGAAACAAAGGAATTAGACCAAAGAGACCAGAGAGTATTAGGGAGAACAATAAATCTTGTCCTCCTGTGTCCAGCACCTCAGGATGGTTTCACTGAAATCTGAGTTCCAAAGAGCTTGGGAAACTTCCCTCTCATAGCCTTGCTGGTTGCAGATAACATGGCCTTTCTCTTGGGCAGGCTTCACTCAGTGCCTTAGGTTGCTCTCAGCAGATGTTTCTGGCATCTCAACCTTCCGGCCTGGCATCGCCTTCCTGTGCCCTTCTGACTTGATTCTCAGGGATTCACTGATACAGTTTGTGTCTAAATGACCCAGTCAAGCCTCTTGTGGTCATAGGGAGTTTTGGAAGTGGCTGAATCTAGACTGTGTGATTGATTCCTAGTGTAATACTGGGATTAGAGTTGCCGAGAAAAAAAGGTAAGTGATGGCTGAATGCATCCACTGATTGGATGGGCACTGTATTCATCTCAGGAGATTGGATAAAATAAGCAACTTTACCCTTCCATAGTTGTTTTCACTGTTTTCCACCATCATAACTGCTGCCCTCTGCCATTTGTCACCCTGTCTTGGAGCCAGTCAATTATGGTCTGAAACCTTCACAAACTGTAAGCTAACTATCCTTTCCTCCTTTACTTTGGGTGTCACCAAGGACAGGAAAGTAACTAAGACATGTATGTAACAACTTTTCTGGGGAATATTACCTGATAGTTCAAGCTTTTCTTTGAAATATCAGTGGAAGCCTGCATGATGTCATGATTCATATATTCTGCAGACCTGAAAAGCCACCGTATGACTGATCTCAAGGTCGGCTGCTTGTTGGAGCAACAGCTGAATCACTGTGGACTATGGCCGGCCAAAGCACTCTCTCCATGCCCAAAAAGCTTGACTCAGGGAAACTTTTCTTCAGGTGGTGCTTAATATGCAGGGCTCTTTGATATCTCTTCTCAAAGTAAAGTCTTTCAGAAAAGGAATTTGACCTGTGGTCCATGTGGCTTGGCTAATTTCTGAGCTATCCACAGGTGTCTTATCTATTGTTCCAATGAAAAGGTACTTGGCTTCTTTTTAGCGATATTAATCTCTCTAGCAACCATATTTTTCTTGACCCCAAATATATATGTGTTCCTTTTCTAAATAAACTCTGCAGATCTTTCTTTCCAACTTTCTTTCTTTCTTTCTTTCTTTCTTTCTTTCTTTCTTTCTTTCTTTCTATCTATTTTTTTCTTGTTTCAGAACTTTTGTTTATTTCTTTCTGTGGCTGGCTCAGCCTGCCCTGAGGGCAGGGCTGGCGCAGCATGTGGTGCCAGGGATCAAACTGCAGTCCCTGCATCCACCTAACCTTTCATAAGCAGGCGCTTTAGACCACTGAGACATCCTGCCGGGCTCCTCTTTCTTTCTTTCGTGTCAGGAATCAAACTCAGGGCACTGTACTTGCCAGGCAGCACTTGGGCCACTGAGCTATGGCTCAAGCCCAAACAACAAAATTTTCAACTCCTTCAGATCTGTTTTATGGTCTTGTTCGGTTATATATCTTGCTAAAAGCAGCCAGCAGTAATCATGATACAGTATGAGCACTGGCCTGACTTGAAATTTTCTCTGCCTGATTAATTACTCCACCACCTTCAAATTCAGCCTCATACAGTGACTTGCACATGGAGAAAACATTTTCTGTACCAGAATGAAACACACATGGCCTCTCTTCCTATTTCCAGGAGTTCTCATTTCTAACTATAACCTAATGAGCTTGGTCTTTACCATTTCCACTCCTCTCAGCATTCTGATTTTCAGAGGCTTACCCAGAGCCATATATCAAGCTCTACTTACAGCATTCTACAGTTTTTTTTTTTAACTCATATCTCCACAACTTTTCAAACTACATCTGCAAATCACTTTCAAAGGCTTCAGACTCACATGCTTATAAGTAGTTATAGCACTGAATACACTTCACGGATATCAATCTTTTATTTATTTATTTATTTATTTATTCATTCATTCATTCATTTATTCATTTGCTCATTTACTTATTTAGTATTATTCACTTTCCCATTACTGGCAGACAATATGTAATACCTGCATCTTAAAGGAGGTAAGTGTCAATTTGACTTATGTGTTCAGAGAATTCTGTCGTGATTGTCTAGCTTCAAGGAGAATTTGCATGGCAGAGAGACAGGGCAGAGAAAAGCCACTTACTCTGTGGTGAGCACTAAGGAGAGATTAAGAAAGACGATGTCATGCACATGAACACATCATTTTGGGTCGTATATATAGTGATCTAATTCTTCAGACTATGTTCCACATCCTAACATTACATTCATTTTTGAACCCATTAATGGCTTAAATCACATATGAGTCCAACATCCCATGATCTAATTACCACCCAGGTCCCCACTCTGAGCACATGAATCTTTGAGGAACATTTTGATCTAAACCACAACAGAAGATTTGCACACATTGCTAACTGTAGCCAGGTCATCGTGGATGAATCACTGAGGCCAGGTTAGTCTTAGATTCTGTGTTGAGCGCCTCACCGAGGTGCCCACAGACTTCATGAACTGAACACTCGACTTTCACAGCAGAAAGCTGTACACGTGTACACACAATATAATAAACGGAGCCTCAGTAGGTAAACAAAAGACATACACTGAGACACAACGGGGTATTTCACGGAGTTCCTGCTAATACGTGAGCGTCATTCTGCTGCTAGCACTCAAGATAGTAACAGGTGCCGGAGAGCACAGAACTTGGGGTAAAAGTTACAACTGATAAAAAGCTAGCTTTTTGTAGGCTTCTATGATAAAAGTATACTCTTTTTGAAATGTCCTAGGTAAAAACTTTTGCTCCATTGGTTAAATTCTAGACATAAATGGTTTCAACTGCTTATCACCTATAACATGATTCCTTTCATCTAGTGGGCCAATGCTGGATAAAACAGGGTCCAAGGCAGCCACTTCTTTCTTCTTATTACCTTTCTTGATGTTAGGTACATACCACCTGCACACATGAGATGACCTGTTCAGTTCATGTTTACACAAAACCTTTAATCCCTACTCTGTCACTTGTCTAACGTCACAGCTGCTTATGATGAAGTCACACTCTGACTGAACCTTTGCAAATGGCCCCCTAGGCTTCCTTCACTCCCACAACACTGCCAGCCCCTCACACGACATCATTTCCCCAGGTGTGTCTTCCTGTATGCTCTAAGTTGGAACTTGTCTGTATTTTACCAGCTGCAGTCTTGAGCTTGCTTTCACATTTCTTGGGTGTGATTTCTGAAACTGTGCTGTGTGAAGCTGCCTTGTATAACAATTCTGGTTACCTTTATATTCAGGCTTTCCACCCTGATGACTGAGAGTAAAGTATATAGATGCCTCATTAATATTACTAAGGACAAACTAAGTCAGGTATCCAATTATACTTCCCTTATAACTAACATTTCCCTTCAATTCTTTCCTTCTTTCCTTTCTTCTCTTTCTCCTTCTCCTTCTCCTTCTCCTCCTCCTCCTCCTTCTCCTCCTCCT
>PVJA010002133.1:46541-112144 GCA_004027025.1 Myocastor coypus | reverse complement strand
AAAAAAAAAAAAAAAAAAAAAAAAAAGGTCAGAGTAATTAACTTCTTTGTCATATTTAATTGTGAGAAATCATCTTTCTTTTCTTTACAAGGAGAAATTAATAAAGTCAATTAGCTAAAGAAAGATTGCTCCAGACATGAAAGACAGAAAATTGGTGACAATGTTGAGAAAACTGCAAGTACTTATTTTGGAGAGACCAGGGTAGAAGTGAGCATGGTGACATCACTGGACGTGTTAAGTGTAGAGACCCTTTACTATCTGGCAGAACACTGCTGATGATTTTAAGCATGGAAGAAGTTACCATGGGTAAGCAGAGTTGAGAGAAAATAAATTAATAGAAGATTCATAGTCAAAGACTGAGTTAAAATCAAGATCCTTGACAGTAATGAGGACAAGAGACAGTAAAATGTGTCTAAGGTGGAAATTCTTAAACTCTGCTAGTAAAATCTTTAGAAATAAATAAATTCAAGCAATATCTAACAAAAATAATATAAACAATAAACAGCAAACTTCCTGCTATAAATACATAGAAACATCCCCTATATTTTAGCAATTAAAATTATATAACTGAGTTGAAAGAAATCAAGGACATGATAACACATGCTCAACAGAAAGTAAGAAGACCACTGCTTTGTTCTGTTTCTGCACTAGACCCCAACAGCCTAAGCAAAACCCAAATGTGGGCCCTTGGGTTGAATGCCACAGAATCAGAGTGAAACCCTAAGGAACTTTAATCCTAAGCGTTTAGATTTTTTCTGAAAATTGAAGAGTCTGGGGTCTGAGTAAGTGTAACAAGGAAGTTTCCTTCGCCTCAGTCCTTGCTAAAAAACTAACCTACATCAAGCTCAATTTAACCAACCAGATCTTTTTCTTTTCCTACTGTGCTATTTTCTTGTCTGCACACACAGAGTGTGTTGTTCTGTTGCCTAATGGGAGTGATCACACTATTTTTAGAACAGAGGCTGAAACAATCCATATGCTGCAAATAAAAGCCAATTAGGTCTGTGAGTTTGTAAATTTTTGATATATAAATTATTTCCACAGTACTCAGAAGAATTGGGGTCCTTTTTAGTTTTTGCCCAACTTCATAGTAAGTTGTCAGTGTTAAGTGCTAGTTAAAGCCATTCCCGGGAAATTTCAACTCAGCACTGTCACCAGGAATTAAAGTCCTAACAGTGAAGTTCAGGTTGCAAAATTTGGAAGAAAGGAAAAAATCTCGTAAGAGAAAGCTATAGAGGTGTCATGGGACAGAAGTGCCTATCAAATGGCACAGACAGCTGGTTGCATGTGCTTCATCTTGCTGTGCATTTTAGAATTCATAAATTGGTGGGGTTATTTCTCTGTAGATATCTCTCTTCATTTTTTGCTGGCTGCTGCTTATGGAAGGAAAGGAAAACAAAACTTACTGCTCCTAAAGTGTCCTCATCTGCAACTGCACTCCTTTTTATTTAGATGAATGAAATAAGCCTGTGTACTGTTGTGTGTGTGTGTGTGTGTGTGTGTGTGTGTGTGTGTGTGTGTGTGTGAATAATATTCTGTTAATTTGTAATCATTCTTAAAATAATTTCTGGCAATTCACTGTTTGTTTTTTAGTCACAAAACTCTTACATGTGAAATGGTTGTATTGGAGAACACAGCTCTTTTTTCCTTAAAGAATTCCATATGACCAAGGATTGTCTTCCTTCATATGATGAGGATGTTTTATGAGAATTAATGACTAGCTAGGTTAATGATCTTTACATTTTAGAATCATCAATTTTTACATGTATTCTTCCAAAAAGCCTAATACTGAAATAATTAACATTCAAACAAAAACAGAAATAGTAAGACCCAATAAAATGTTGGTAAGATGTCCAAGACAGTATTTAGAGTTAAAATTATGAGAAAATGCCAAATATTTGGGATGAATTGGTTCACATATGAAAATAACTGAAAGAAAGTAATTATTGGAGCTAAAAGGGGAGAGAAATAGAAAATAGCAAAAAAAAAAAAAAACACGAAAGTTAGTTTAATATTATTTGAAACATATTCAAAGAAAAAGAAAGTAGCTCACTTAAAATTATAAGTACTATGCATATAATCTTAGTTAAAGTTTCAACTGAGTGGGTATGCATATTGCAGCATTCTGTAAAACATTTGTAACTCAATGTGGTAATCAAAAATAAATGTATCCCTGATATAATAAACCTAAAAATTGAAAGTGATGAATGGTAAGATTATGACAAATTTTGCTATCATGAGGCTTACTTGTTGTTAGAACTTCATTTTGAAGTATGTGAAACAAAATGAATAACTTCTGCATAGGGGGCAGACTCAAAGGAAAATAGATAAATATAATATTAAAAATTCAGAAAAAATAGATAATGCATAGTATAAGCTGCCCACTAATTGCGTCAACGATATTTCATTATAATAGATAAAAGTGAAAAAAGTAGACAGTATATTTCATGGTATTGAATACTATTGTATTTTAACGCAGTCAACATTGTGTAAAATTTGAAAAAATAATTCTGTAGCTAATTGTAACCTATACCAGGATTATTCATAGTCAATAGAAATAGTGATATTTTAAGGAAGATTTTTGGAAAGCTTCTTAGACATCTATTTGATCTGAGCCATAATAAAAATTGGATATAAAAGATATTGGGAGTGAAAGAGAAATTATAAATTAGATCGAATACTGTCAGAATTGTACCAAACACTTAAGCAAATGATTACCAGAAAAGAATGATGTATTTGAAATTCGCTCCATGTTACTCTGGGACAAAGTTCTGAGAAAGACCATAAATCTTGTGTGTACAGTTCACATAATCATAGGTCTTTTTTTTACATGTATGTTTTTGGCATCACCTTAGTCATTGTTGAGTTACCAAATTGTGGAATCAGAGCTGGAAAGATGTCTAGAAATGTCAACTAAATCATATCTCTGCATCCACTTGCCTAGTTTTTATGGAAATATTTCCAGGAACAAATCACTTTATAACTCTCTAAAGCATATTGTTAAATCATTCCAATGTTTATAAGCTTCAAGAGCTAGGAGTTCCATTTCTCCTTGGGCATTGTGTTTGCCCTTATTCCCTGCCTCCTCTTTGCCCATTCACTCCAGATTCTTAATCTTGAAATCTTGAAACTTACTTTCTGTTTGGGTTTTTGTTGTTGTTGTTGTTGTTGTTGTTGTTCTTGTTTTTTTTTTTTTTAATTTAGGTAAAACTGTTATCTTTCTTACTGCATCTCTACTGTGGGTTTTTCCTAAAGTTCAGTGCCACTTAGGTGTGTGTGTGTGTGTGCACGTGTGTGTGCGCGTGTGCATGTGTATGTCTGTGTGTGTTTCTTTTGTCAACATCCTTACATCTTTTATCTTTTTTTCTAGAATCCTCAGTAAGTTCACTCTATTTTGTCTTGAAATCAAAGTAAATAGCCCAAGATGATATAAATCAAGCTGAGAGGAAAGTGAGGTACTGGAAAGCGTGGACATCCAAAGGATTGTTTTCATCAATTTTGGGATTTAAAAGAATGCTTGCCGGCTTAGGAAAACCTCAGTGGGGAAGGCTGCCAAAATCTCTTGTAGGTCTACTTACACAGGCAATAGTGTTTTTTTTTGTTTTGTTTTGTTTTTTGTTGTTTTGTTTTTTTTGTGGAACCAGGGTTTGAACTCACGACCTTGCACTTGCCCAGCAGGCACTTGTGCCTTGGAGCTATCTCCCCAGCCCCTCAGGCAGTAGTGTTGAGCATACTTGTTACAAGCCTCTGATTAGCACACACAAAGCCTTGTTTTGGAAAATTTACAGAACCCATTAGAGTTTAAAATATTTTTTTAAAGAACATGATAGAAGGACTTAATGAGTGAATTGAATTTCAGGAAGTTTTTATTCCTGTAGGAATTACCTATAAAATTGTAGTAGGTGGTATGCTAAGGCCATACAAGATTCTCTGCTTAAAGAAGCATTCACTTAGGTATGTATTCCCTATGCAGAAGGTTATAGCCATCTAAATGTTCAGCATATCTCAAATCCTAAATTCATAAGTTGCACAAAATTTTCTAAAGTCTAAGCTTTAGTTGTAAAAATATTCTAGAATTGCTATTTCAGTTTGCAAATAAATCAGTGATTCTTCTTTTTCAGCTAGATGCTTAATTTATTTATGGTGTTGATGCTTTAAAAAGTCCCGCTCAGTTTTCACCATTGACGCGGTCCCTTGATTTGCTTAGCATAAGTGGATATTTTTGGGCTAATTGAGGAACGCAGTCCTTCTAAAAGTTTTAGCTTCTTAGAGCCATAGGATTATATTTGAAAAAGTTGCCATGCATATTCATCAGTGTTGGAGTTAAAAATAAAACAGTATTTTAAGTTAATAATATTTATTAGAAGATCTTTTGTATCTTAATTGTGCTTATGGAAAGATAAACTTCTTTTCATTAGTACAAACCTTTATATTCAGTGAACTAAGACAAAGTAGCTGTACTCTTTTGTTTATACACACATATATACATATATGTGCATAAATATATAATTTTTTCTTTCTAAAGTTTCTAACACTAAGACAAAATATCATACTATGTCTTACAAGTAGATTGTAAGTCAGAGATACAGTGTGAATCGTAAAAGATAAAGTATATTTAAATAATATTCAGAAAATAATTAAATATTAATTAATAAAATTAAAGTAAATATTTCAAAACAATATTCCAAAATTAAAATCAAATTATGAGTCCAACTTGCAGGTCAGAGAGTTGTGTATCATATGTATGAATCTGTAAGCAATTCAGAGTACTTACATAGTATTTCAATAGGTTAATATATACAAAAATATCAACTAAGAAAAAGTTTCCATGGTAGTAAAGAATTACTAAGAATAAAGTATAACATATATATTGGAATGACAAATATCTGACTAGAACTTCCAACAGTTTGGGGATAGGATATCGCACAAAGTTCTAGTATGTCGTGTACATGTACATTGTCCGAAACTTACTGGTAGCCAGGTGTCACTTGTGGTACTGAGCTACTGCTATTTCCTTCATATCTTCCCTGCAGAACCAGACAGATCATGACCATAGGGTGCAGGAGAAGTCCGTTTGTAGAATATGCTGATGCACATATTCTGCTGCTGTATACAAAAGAAAATTTGAAAGACTGCCTTTATATACCTCCTTTTCTCCTGTGTTTAATTGTTTGCCCTATTTGCTGGGTTCTTTCCATTCTCTTTCATGGAGTTGTGGTCAGTTTGAGCCCTCTCTAGAATATCTTGTAGTAAACTGTGTAGGGTTGGCTTTGCCATCATGAAATTCTCTAGTTGTTCTTTGTTCAGGAAGTATTTAGTGTCTCCATTGAACTTGAAAGAGAGTTTTGCAGTGTATAGTAGTCTGGGCTGGAATTTGTTTTCTTGCAAGACTTGAAATACTTTTCTCTGTACTCTTCCTGACTTGATTTGTAAAGAGAAACTTGCCGTTATTCTAATGGGTTTTCCGTTAAATGTGATCTGTTTCTTTTCTGTAGCAGCTTTTAACATACTGTTCCTCTGTTGAGTTTCTGGGACCTTGATTGGTATATGTTTGGGTGTGCTTTTAGTTGGGTTGATGTTATTTGCAGTTCTATATGCTTCGGTTACTTAATGTCAATATTTTCCCCATATTTGGGAAGTTTTCTGCTAATATTTCTGTCCATATTTTTTTATATCATTTGTACTGACTCCTCTCTCACTAATGCCTACTAGTCTTATGTTGTTCATCTTTGAATCATCTTGCTGATGTCAAATTATTTTTTCTTGCATCCTAGTTGTTATTAAGTGATCTTTTCTTACCTATTCACTGGCTGCAATGGTGTCTTTGGGGTCTGAAAGTATATTTTCACTTTCATTGAAATGTTTTTACATGCTTGTGATTGAGGTTTTAAGCATTTTGAAGCTGCTTTATACATTCTATTGCTTTCTTAAATTGCTCATTCAAGGATTCCATCATTTTCTATTCTCTACTTCTTTTATCAGTGTCTTCTTTAGAAGCACTTAGTAGTACTTCTTCTATTATAGATATTATTTCTTTTTTACTTCAGAAATTATTTCTGATCTGATTTCTTCTATACTTTTCTGCAATTGTTTCTTTACTTCAGATGCTATTATTTTACAGATTTCAGGTGTGCAATTTCCAATTTCTTTTTTTTTTTTTGTCTTTTTGAGACAGGGTCTCGCTATGCAGTTGAGGCTGGTCCTGAGCTCACTTTTGTAGCCCAGGCTGGTCTCGAACTCGCACCAATCCTCCTGCCTCAGCCTCCCGAGTGCTAGGATTACAGGCGTGCGCCACCACGCCCGGCTCCAATTTCTTCTATGCTATTGTCTTCTGCATTTGTTCTGGGAGGGCTTAGAGCCTGAGAATGCATTTTGCTCCTTCTCTTTATCAAGAATTTAGTATAGACGTTTTTACCTTAGCACCAGATCTGAATGTACCATATTAAAACTTGTCCAGGTAACTGGGTCAAATAAGTTTCAGTGGGTCCACGGTGGTCTTACTCCCATGCCAGGGCTGATCGCTGGGTAAAGAGGTTCTGGTGGGCCCAGGGTGTTCTACTTCACATGTCCTGCCTGTTTGCTGGGTGGAATGAATTTCTGGTGGGTCCAGGGTGGTCTCATTCAGTACCAGGCCTGCTTGCTGGTTAATGAGTTTCTACCAGGCCGCTGCTGGAAACACATAAGGACTATTTGATGAGTTGAATTGTTTTCCCGTGGGCCCCGAGAGGTCTGCTCGCACATTGGGTCAGTTTTCTAGGTTGAATTAGAATGTTAAACTTTGCAAGATGTATTCAGTAGAGTACTGATATTTGTTAAATAAGAATTTCATCCAGGCGTGGTGGTGCATGCCTGTAATCCCAGCACTCGGGAGGTTGAGGCAGGTGGATCGGTGCAAGTTCGAGACTAACCTGGGCTACAAAAGTGAGCTCAAGATCAACCTGAACTGCATAACGAGACCCTGTCTCAAAAAGACAAAAAAGACAAAAAAAAAAAAAAAAGAATTTCATAGTAAGCCCATTAAAAGCATTGAAAGTTTGCAGTCAGAATTCAAGCATGCCAACAAATCTTTCAAAATGAAATAAATTACAAGGTTGGTCGAAGAATTACAAGGTTGGTCAAAGAATTCCTTGTAGCTACCAAGCCAAATTTACTATTTAAGTGCAATGAAACTCTCTATGACAGGTAACAGAATAAATTCTCAACAAACATATTATATGCCTGTGCTGTCATATGAATATGATAAATATGAAATATGAATGAGTGCTATGGTTATTCATATGCTATCTTTTTTAAAATTTATTATTTTTATTCTTGTTTCAGAACCTTTGTTTATTCACTCATTTTTATGGCTGGCTCAGCCCGCCCCGAGGGCAAGGCTGGCGCAGCATGTGGTGCCGGGGATCGAACCGCGGTCCCTGAAGCCACCCAAGCTTCCCCAAGCAGGCGCTTTAGACCACTGAGCCATCCTGCCGGCCCGATATGCTATCTTTTTCACCCTGTTAATCTGCAAAATAGATGTTGAAGAATCAAGTCACAGCCTGCTCTTGTTCCTGCCAGGGCCCTTAGGGGCCCATGTTCTAGGTGAGGAGCTGGCAAACTATCAAAGCTTCATACAGCTTCCTGGGCCATGTCATCTCTGTTGTCACTGCTCAACATTGCAGTTTTGTGAAAACCAAACAAAGATAATAGTAAAATAACATAGCAATACTCTAACTAACTTCAATATCAAAATAGGTAGCAGTTGATATTTTGTCTTTGAATGATAGTTTACTCATCTATTTACTAGGTCTTTTATTTGTGCTTATTAGATATTGCTAGGATTCTTAAGAGGTGCTTCTATCATTTCAGGAATATTCAAAAAGATTTTCAAGTCCTTTAAATTCATGATATCCAACAAGAGCCTTACTGCATGCAGCATTTGTCCTTTCTATGCCAGATAATGCCACATGGCAAGAGCAATTTAAGACTTGTAAGTGCTAGGACTACTCTCAGTGAAAGTGAAATCTATGGCAGAGAGAGCAGAGGTCAAAGATTTAGAAAGCTTAAGAATCAATGTGTAACTCTATGACCACAGTCACAGGTTTTCTCAGTAGTGAAAGAGTGTCTTGGGGCTAGACAATCTTCAAATTCTCAACCAGCTCTAGGAGTTTGTGATGCTAAACTAAAGAATTTGGCAAAGCAGATCCTGTAGGCAGGCTTGGATCACTTTCTTTCACTTCTGAGCTGTTCTTCTCAAATACAACAAACAGTAGACACTGATAACTTCTCAACATATGCTTAGTTTTTGCCTTGGGAATTGATCTACATGATTGTGTTTCCAAGCACAAACAGGCTGAAGTTCACCACATATTCCTCTTTACCTGTGTGACATTAACTTCACCCTTGAGAACCCTTGTGGATAAACTCAAGGGTATTTTTTTAAAATATAGAGCTATAATACAGATTCTTTGAAAACTAGCTTGTAATTAATACTGTGATATATTTCAATCATTAATAAGTAGTACATTTCTTTTTAGGTTTCAGTGCATGTGAGATCAGAATGTGTCACATAACTGTGGCAATGTAGGTGTACACATGGCTGTTAGAGTTTATAAAGGAGCTTGAGAACTTACATAGATGAACACATTTTGATACCTTGCAGGTCATCCCCCCAAAAAAAGATACAAATACACTGAATCACAAAGACCACTGATAGCTTAGAGAAAAATTCTACATAGGAAGTTGTGAACCTCAACTACGCTATTTATTAGTACTTGGAATCTGAATATGATTAATCTTTCAAATATTCTTTTTTTGAAGTTTGTTATTTATTTAATACTCTGCTTGAACTCATACTGATCCTCTTGTCTCAGTCTGTCCAGTGCTAGGATTACAGGTGTGCATCACCATGCCTGGACTCAGTGTCTGGTATGCCAGGGATCAGGGGCCTGAAAGGAATGTCGCAATGGGGTTCAAACCTGGGTCCTAGAGGTTGCCAGGCAGGTGCTTAAACTGCTAGGCTATCTCCTAGGCCAGTGGCTTTCAACATTTCTAATGCCGTGACACCGCAATACAGTTCCTCATGTTGCAGTGACCCTAAAACAAAAAATAATTTTGGTGGCTATTTCAAAACTGTAATTCCAAATAAATAACATTTGCTGATGGCTTTAGGCAACCCCTGTCTTTCGGTCGTTCGACCCCCGCCGGGGTCGTGACCCACAGGTTGAGAACCACTGCTAGGCAATCTACTAAGTCTACTATTCTTAACTAATTAATTTTGTTTATGTTTACATTTTTATTTTATTTATTTATTTTTTTTAAGACAGAGTCTCACTATGCAGTTCAGGCTGGCCTTGAGCTCACTTTTGTAGCCCAGGCAGGTCTCGAACATACTAATCCTCCTGCCTCAGCCTCCCAAGTGCTGGTTTCACAGGCATGCGCCACCACGTGCAGCTATGTTTACATTTTAAAATACACACTAATTGTGAACAAATATCTGAAGTTTAAATAAACACTTTAATAATATAAAGTAAAATTTCCAAAGGTAAAAGGTATTATAACATAATTTATTTGTCATTGCTTTTTTAAATAAAATAAAACCAGAAAATAATGAAGTGTTCTTATGACCCATGTCATCTTAGATTTACAAATATAGTTCAAAAACATTTAATAATAAGTAGTAAAATATAAATCTTCAAAAGAATTATGCAAACAATAATGAAAATTTTTATATTTAAAGTTCAACTTTGGGAAAGAGAAAAAAAATGAGACAGAGACCTGTTTCTTGTACCAAAGTCCCTAAAAGTCCAGAACAATGGTTGGACAGAGCTTGCTGCCCATTATTTTCTACTGTGAATGTTGAACATGGATTTCACTCAGGGTCCTCTAGCAAATCAATATATGGTAGACACTAAAACCACACCACCTTCTATGTTAGCGTGAAGAGCTGAGGAAACAGTCTGGTTACAAATCTACAACTCCTTTGGCTCTTAAGGGTTAATAATGTTTCTGAAAGATACTCTTAGCTTCATCTCTGGGTTTATAATAGAGGACACATTAGTCAAAGCACTAATATTCAAAACTGCAGGTGCTTGTCCTGAAATGTGTCCTTTACAAAAGAAATTGTCCAACTTGAGTTAAGTGAAAACCAAGCATGTGTTATCCTTTAACTCTCTTTGTTAAAATAATTTGTCAATCCAGATTTGGCAGAACACTCGCTAATAGTATCCTATGATTAAATATCAGTTAAACATTTTTCTGAAAGAAGAAACAAAAGGCCAAGGATATCAGATTCTCCATCAATTTTTACAGAGGCAAATGCAAATCACACAGAAATTTTGCAGAATTCTGTTTCCATATGGTCTCCACTATGTTTTGTTCCTGCCATTTTTAGAATCTGGAATACTTTGGGAAGTTAAGTGTCGTTACCACCCAAGCAAAACCAAATTCCTACAAAACTTACAAAAAAATCTTTGGGGTGGAAAACTGAACTTTTAAAAAATAGATATTGACATGCTAAGATGAAAGTTTTACTTGAGTAATGTGTGTGTGTGTACATGTGTCTATCTCATCAAATTAAACTTATCTAATTGTATGCATTAATATTGCTCTTTGGCATTGTACAGATCAGGAAAAAATGTACAAAATTACCATATTTACAGTTTATTGAAATGATGATCACAATACAGACTGAGGAATTAGAATATGGCTATACACATAAAGATTACAGTTATGTGGGAGAAATTATAAGTCACGTATATGTGTTAAGGTACAAAAGACTAGTGATGACAGCAGTTTTCATAGACATTTCTTTTTTATAATTACAAAAATATTTTATTTATTTATTTACAGGATCTCACTATGGAGCTCAGACTTATAGTGATCCTCCTGGTTTAGCCTCCCCATTTCTGGGATTACAGGCATGCAGTATCATGCTCAGTTTTGTTAACCTGCACAGTGTGCCCAGGCTCTAGGGATGACATGGCATGCAGTACTAGGGATAGAACTAGGGTCCTTGAACTTTCTAGGCAGGCACTTTGACCACAGAGCTATCTCCCCATCCCATAGAAGTTTTCTTGACTGAATGGATCCTCTTTGGAATTTAGAATTAGTGAAGTAGAAAGTTTGAGGATCTATCAATTGAACAATGAAAAACATCAGAAGGAACAAGTTTACATAGTAAAAGTGGCCTCAACACAGGTGACGAGGAAAATCTAAAGAGTCATAAATATTTAGCTAAGTAAAACAAAGCTATGGATCAACCACACTTTCAGTAACAATGCTATACACATCAGGTGCCCAGTTCACCAGCACTAGTTTCTCAGTGCAGAAGATGTGATCTACTTCCTCATGTGATGTCTATGGTGTGCACGTAGCAACAAGAAGAGGAAGCAAACAAATAAATAATAGAGCAAACTAGTAGGAAGTAATAATACCAACAGAAATAACGAGATGGTGTAATTCCAAGTACTGGATCTAGGAAAATGTTCAGGCAAGCTGTTTACACAAAGTATCTGAATGACATCTCAGGATACTGATCTAGCTTTACAGTTTATGCCTTGTGGTTAAACTTTCCTGCTAAAGAGACAGTTAAGGCAAAAACCTGTATTATGAAAATGTAGCTTATGTAAGTCCTAAGGTCAGTCAAACCTGCTCAGGATTTACTTTGGAACCATGTATAATGCTTTGTAGAACTGTTCTCAGTGTCAGCCATCTGTATGAGTCATGGCCATTGCTTGACAAGTTTGCTCTCTGTGAAAGCCTGAGAGAATGTTTTCTATCTAGGTGATTCTCCTTAGGCACACTATATATCTTCAATCCCTTTCCTTTATAGCCCCATAATCTCCTTGAACAGAAATTTAGGAAACCACTGAGTTATAGGATATTATAGCGCAAGTTCTCTTATGTCCTGAGTCCTCACTGAACTTGAAGGGCTAGGGCCAAAATATTGGCTATCCTTGTAGCCCTCCTTTTTCTTTAATTTTTGGTCCATAAACTTATAATCTTAACCCTCCAGAAGAAATGCTTAGTGATACTATTATTCTGTAACATAGGTACTTGAGCATGACATCACTGTCTTTCTGAGAATCAAACACCGTAGACTTAATTTGGAATTTGTATCTTCTATCAAATATTGATATTCTAATAAATCTCTATAGAATGTAATAAAAGCAATTACACATTTTTACACATTTAAAAATCTAAGTATGTTCAAAATTGTAACTGGTCAATCCTATGGAATTTTTCTTAGTATCTTACTCTCATTTAATACCTTTTTTTTTCTACAAGAAGCCAACCATTTACTTAAGAGAGAATATAGCAGTAACTGAAATTACATTAGAAGCAGTACACATCTAAAAGACCAGAATGACAGGCATTACAAGCATATTTTTATTGTTACACATTATATTCTCAGTGTCAAAAACTTATTGGGGGTTCCAGAACAATTATCTCATTCATCCTGTGTATATAAATGCATGGCTTTGGCCCTGCCATGCTTCCTATCTTTTTTGCTTGCAGTCACTTCATTGTTTAACCCTTAAGTCCTTGACTTTCATTCAGTGGTATTATGCCTCTCCAATTTTATTTCTTCTTTTGAGTTCTTACACTAAGGAAACTATATGATATTTACACATGTACATCTGGTTTACTTCACTTATGAGTATATGTTCAAGATATATCCTCTTATATCTGAAGTCTTCTTGTTTATCATTCTTTATAAGTGAGTAATACTCCATTGTATAAAAGTACCACATCTTTTTCTACCATTCTTCAGATGATAGGCATTTTGGTTGTTTCCAAGATATGGCTATCAGAAATTGTGCTGATATAAACATAGATGCATAGGGGCCCAGCGGGATGGCTCAGTGGTCTAAAGCCCCTGCTTGGGAAAGCTTGGGTGGCTTCAGGGACCGCGGTTCGATCCCCGGCACCACATGCTGCGCCAGCCCTGCCCTCGGGGTGGGCTGAGCCGGCCATAAAAATGAGTGAATAAACAAAGGTTCTGAAACAAGAATAAAAATTACAAATAAAATTTAAAAAAAATAAACATAGATGCACAGATATCTCTAAGGTCTGATGTATTCAGTTCTTCTAGGACAATTACCAATAGGTGGATAACTGGATTGAATGGGATTTCCAGTTATAGTTTATTAAAGAGTCTTCACACTGCTCTCCATAATGGTTGTACCAGTCTGCATACCCACCCGCAGTGGAGAAGGGTTCCTTTTTCCCCACAGGCTCTCCAACATTTGTCGTTGGTTGATTTCTTTATGAAAGCCATTCTTTCTGGGGTGAGATGGTATGTAAGTGTTGTTTGAACTCTCATTTCACGGATGGCTGACGATGTGGAGCATTTCTTCATGTGTTTATAGGCTTGCTGAATTTCTTTATCTGAGAAGTGTGCGTTCATCTCAGCTGCCCATTTCTGGATTAGATCTTTGAATTTTGGGACCCTAATGATTTTTAGTTCTCTCTTTTTTTTTTTTTTTGTGGGACCAGGGTTCGAACTCACGACCTTGCACTTGCCCACCAGGCACTTGTGCCTCGGAGCTATCTCCCTAGCCCCTAGTTCTTTATAAATTCTAGATAGAAGACCTTGTCTGAATATTTATTAGTTAAAAAACTTTTCAATATTTGTGAGTTGTCTTTTCACTCTGTTTGTAATTTCTTTTGATGCGCAAAATCGTCTTAGCTGGAGGAGGTACCAGTTATTGATTCTTTAAACTGTTAAACGTGCATTTTGATTTTTTTTCCATGAAGTCATTGCCTACCCTGATATCTTCAAGATTTCCTCTCACTTTTTTTTTTTGCAAGAGATTTAATATTTGTCTTCTATTATTTAGATCTTGAATCCATTTTGACGTTAGTTTAGTGCATGGTGATAGAAATGGGTAAGTTTTAGTTTTTGGCATGTGGAGATCCAGTTTTTCAACAATCATTTGTTAAAGAGGCTATCTTTCTTCCAGTAAGTGAGTTTGGCAAAGATAAGGAGGCTCAGTGTGTTTGTATTTCATTTTGCACCTTCTAATCTGTTCAACTGATCTTTAGGTCTATGTTTTTGCCAATGCCATGCTGATTTTATTACTGTAGATTTGTAGTATAACTTTAGGTCACGAATTGTAATTCCTCCTGCCTATCTTTGTTGCCCAAAATTGTCTTTATAATTTTGGGTCTTTTTTGGTTCTAAATAAATTTTGAGGAATGATTTCTCCAGGTCTGCGGGGTATGTTGATGGTATTTTGATAGGGATTGCATTAAATCTGTATAACAATTTAGGGAGTATGGTCATCTTCACAATGTTGGTTCTTCCTATCCAGGAACAAGGACTATCTTTTTCATTTTCTAAAATCCTCTAGAATCTATTTTTTCAGAGTACTTTAGTTTTCATTGATAAAGTCTGTTACTTCTTTAGTTCACTAGATTGTTCCCAAGTATTTCACTTTCTTTGGTGTTATCATAAAAGGTATTGTTTCTCTAATCTCTCTCTCAATGTGTTCATTATCTGTGTACAGCAATGTTACTGACGTTTGTGTGTGAACTTTGTAACCTGCTATGCTACTGAATTTGTGTATTAATTCCAGTAGCTTCTTGGTGGAGTTCTTTGGGTCTTCCAGTAGATTATCATGTCACCTGCAAATAATGGTATTTTAACTTCTTCTTTACCGATTCTTATTCTTTTTATTTCTCTCTCTCTCTTGACTAATGGCTTTAACTAATGATTTCAGAAATATATTGAGTAGGTGTGGTGAGGATCTCACAAGAGGACATCCTTGCCTTGTTCTATATCTGTGAATAAAAGACTTCAGTATTTCCCCATTTAGAATTGTGTTAGTTGTCTGATTGTCTTAGATAGCCTTTATCAGATTGAAGTAAGGGTGTTCTGTTACAATTTTCTGTAGAAATCTGAAAATCAGTAAGTGTTGGACTTTTTCAAAAGCCTTTGATGAATCATCTGAGATAATCATGTGATTTTTGGATTTGGCTCTATTGATATAGTGCATTACTTTTGTAGATTTGTATATATTGAACCATCCTTGCATCCCTGGAATAAATCCTACCTGGTCATTCTGTATAACCTTCTTGATGATTTGCTGTATTCAACTGGTGAGGATTTTATTGAAGATTTTTGCATCTATGTTCATGAGAGAAATTGACCTGTAGTTCTCTTTTTTTAGTTGCATCTTTCTCTGGTTTTGGTGTCAATGTAATACTCACACCTAGGAATGATTTTGGGAGGACTGCTTTTTTTCACGTTCATCACAGAGTTTGAGCAGTATTGGGATTATGTCTTCTGTAAATTTCTTTTAGAATTCAGTGGTGAATCCATCAGGTCTAGGACTTTTCTTTGTCAGTAGGGATTTTATTACATTTTGTGTTTCATTGAGTGTTATTGGGTTATTGAGAAATCTGATACCTTTCTTATTCAGTTTTGGTTATTTGTACCTTTCTAGGAACCTGCTCATTTCTTGTGTCCTCAATTGTGTGAGAGTAAAGATTCTCAAAGTAGCTATGAATGATCCTATGAATCTCTACTGGGTCTATAGTAATTTCACCCCTTTCATTCCTTATTGCTTAAATTTAAGTCTTTTCATTCCTCTTTTGATGAGGTTAGCTAGGGGCTTATAAATTTTACTCACTCTTTCAAAGAACTAGCTTCTTGATTCATTAATTCTTTGTACTTTTTATCTCAGTTGAATTAATTTCTGCTTTAACGTTTATAATTTCCTCCCATCTTTGGGCTTTTGATTTCATTTGCTCTTCCTTTTCTAGTTGGTTTAGGTGCTGCATTAGAGTCTTCATCCCCATTCTATTTTCTGAATGTGTGACTTCAGAGCTATAAATTTCCCTCTGAGAACTGCTTTCATTGCAGCTCATAAATTCCAGTAGATTCTGTTTGAATTTTCATTAAACTGTAGATATTGTTTAATTTCTTGTATAATATCATCTGTAACCCACTGGTTGGTGAGAAGTGTGCTGTTTAATTTCCATGTATTTCTGGTGTTCTTGCGGGTTTTCTTGTCATTTATTTCCAGTTTCATTGCACTGTGGTCAGATAATATCAAAGAGATAATTTCTGTTTTCTTGCATATACTTAAGCATGACCTATGCACTTATTTGTGGTCTATTTTGGAAAATATCCCATGTACAGCTGATAAAAATGAGTATTCAAAAGTGCTTTGGTGCAATACTTTGTGTATGCCCACCAAGTGCAGTTGTTCTAAAATCTGATCCAGTTCTTGGCTTCTTTGTTAATTTTTTTTCTGCTTGACCTATCTTTTTGAGATAAAGGGGTATTAAGAGCTCCTGTTAAGATTGTGGTATTGGATATTAGTTTTTTATGTTCATTAATATTTGTCTTATATGGCTTGATGTTCTCATGTTGGGTGCATGTATATTTATGAGTGTTACCTCTCTTCCTGAATTTTGAATTTTTCCCCTAACCAGTATGTAGTAGCCTTCTTTATTTCATTGATTGATCTTGCTTTGAAGTTTGGACTGTCTGCAGAGAGGATTGCTACCCCTGCTTTTTTCTGAGGTACTGAGGTATGTAGCATTGTTTTCCATCCTTTCACTATTAGCCTATGAGTTTCTCTATGAGTTAAGTGCATTTCTTGTATACAGCATATTGTTGGATTTTGCTTCCTTTTCCACTCTGCCAGTCTATTTCTTTTAGTTGGAGATTTGAGAGCGTTTATGTTGATGATTATAACTGAAATGTATTGACTTATTATTGACATGTCTTTTACTTACTACTGTTTACCACTTTTTCTCCTCTGTTTAATTGGTTGCCCTATTTGGTGGATTCTTTCTTTTCTCATTTGTGGAGTTTGGGTCATTTTGGTGCATCTCTAAATATATATTTTAGTAGTCTATGTAGGAGACTACTACATAGTCTACTTTGACATCATGAAATTCTTTAGTTGCTCCTTGTCGTGGAGGAATTTTTCTTCTCTCATACTTGAAAGACAGTTTTACAGGCTATAGCAGTCTGGGCTGGAATTTGTTTTCAAGGAGGACTTGAAGCACTCTGCTCCATGCTCCTCTTTACTTTATGGTTTGTGAAGATAAATCTGCTCTTATTCTGATGGGTTTTCCTTTAAATATGATCTGTTTCTTATCTCTAGCAGCTTTTCGTATATTATTCTTCTACTGGATTTCTGGGATCTTGACTATTATATGTCCGGCTGTCTTTTTAGTTGGGTTGATGTTATTTGGAGTTCTATATACTTCCGTTACCTGAACGTCAGATTGTTTGGTCATATTTGGGAATTTCTCTATTACTTCTGCCCATATTCTTTTTTTATATCTTCACTTTCAATCATATGTTTTTTCCCACCTTATCATTGTGATTTTACTTTCTTGTGTATATCTTTGAAACTGTTTCGTGTGATCTGTTTCTTTCCTATGTTGCTCAATTAGGGAATTCATCATTTTTCTATTCCCCTCTAATTTTTGTCAATGTCTTCTTTAATAACATGTATGTTTTTCTTTATAGCTTTCCTTTCTTTCTCTACTTCAGTGACAACTTCTGCTCTGATCTCCTCTCCACGTTTCTCCAGTTATTTCCCTACTTTAGATGCTATTTTATTAAATATGTCTTTTTTTTTTTACTTCAGAGGTCATTCCTGGTCTGTCTTCCTCTATATGTTTCTGCAGTTGTTTTTCATTTCAGATTCTCTTAATTCATACATTTCCTTTTTTACTTCAGATGCTATCTCTGATCTGAATTCCTCTATATGTTTCTTCACTTGTCTGTCTACCTCTGATGCCAACAATTCAGAGACTTTGGCTCCTTGATTCCCGTTTTCTACAATGGTTCTGTCTCCTGTATTTGTTCTGGGTGGACTTGGAACCTGAGATTGCATCTTGGTCATTTTCTTTGTTGTTTTGCACGAACTCTGCACTTTGGTGAAGTTATGTTGTTAGGGCCTGAGGAGAGGGCCTGCCTGGGTGCAGTCCCTGTTTGGTCAGTGTGAGTGGGCAGGAACTGGCTCTGGTGGCTGGCTGGGCAGAGTGCACACACCAGCTGATAGGTTCTACCTGGGTGCAGGCCTCGGTTGGTCAGCGTGGGCAGCCTGGTGCCAGTTTCTGGTGGCTGGTGGTGCAGGTGCACGCACTGGTGGACAGGTCCTGGGCATAGGCCCGGGTCAGTAAGCGTGGGCTGGCAGGGTTCTGGTAGCTGGTCTATATTTTCTTTATTCCTTTTTCTTTTTAAATTTTTTTCTTTTATTTATTTATTTATTTGTTTGTTTGTTTATTTATTTATTTTTGTCCTTTGGTCTGATTGAGTTATTTCTAAAGACCTATTTTCACAAGTTTAGAAATTCTTTATTCAGTTTGTCTTAGTCTGTTGTGGAAATTTTCAACTTTCTAAAATGGCTCATTAGTTGAATCATTCAGCTCCAATATTAATTTGTTGTTTTATATCTATCTATTTTTTATTGTATCTGATACACAGTCTCCCTAAGCAGCTTGAACTTGCAGTGATCCTTCTGTTTTCCACCTCGCTGTTGCTGGCATTACAGGTCTGTGGCACCTCTCCTGGTCACAGTGGCCAGCTCAGTGTGTACCTGTGTGGGTAGCAGCATGGGGCCAGCACAGCATGTCTACTGTGGATCGAATCTCTGTCCCTGAACTTGCCTAAGTAGGTGTTTAGTCTGCTGAGCTATCGCATGCGCCCTAAATTTCTGTTTTTTAAAGAGACAAATAATAAAAACAATGATACGAATTTAAAAATAAGATAATAGGTGTATAACAATGGTCAATATATTGTGTATTGTTATCTTAAAGCTTAGTTCTCAGATTACAAGATGTAGGTATGAAAATTGAACATGTAACATAAGCAAAATCTCTCTTTTCAATAAACTAAGAGAAAGTGGTTTAATTATCCTTACTATCCCATGTCCATTTTTTTATTGGGTCTTTGAAATTTGCCTTTTTAAAGCATTCTTTATATATTTTAGTTAAGTCCTTTGTCTGAGGGACAGCTGGCTATCATATTTTCCAACTCTGTGGGTTATCTTTTCACTTTGCTGGTAATTTATTTTGTTGGTCCAAAACTAAATACTGTGAGAGCCATTTGTTGATTTCTTATATGATTTCCTGTGTGATCTGGGTTTTGTTCATGAAGTAATTGTGTATGCCATGGTCTTCAAAATATCTACCCATTTTCTCTGTCAGTTCATTTATTTTTTTCTATTTTAATATTTAGACATTTGATATATTTTGACTTTATATGTGATGCCTCTTACCTGGCTTTTGTTGTCCAGAATTGCTATGGATATTCTGGGTCACTTCTGATTCTAACTGAATTTTAGGAATGTTTTCTTCTATTTCTGTGTAGCATGTTAATGGCATTTTGATTCGGATTGCATTGAATGTGTATAACAATTTTAGGACTATGGCCATTTTCACCATGTTAGCTTTACTTATCCACTGCCAAGGGATAACTTTCTACTTTTTGTTATATTCTTTACATTTTTAAAAGCTTCTATAATTCTCCATGCTCAGATTTTTTTTACTTTTTTGTTAGATTGACTGCTATAAAAAAAATTTTGGATGCTATTGTGAAGGGTATGGTCTCCCTGTTATTTAGTTTGTTGCTAGTGTAGAGAAATGCAATTAAGCTTTGAGTAGTGAATGCATCCAGCTATGCCACTGTTATGGTTTATGTCTAGTTGTTCCCCCAAAGCCTCATGAGTCATGGGGTGGGGACTTCTAGAGTTTGAGACTTGATCTATGATCCACTGGGATTATGTGTTTTAATACTGATGAAATTATGGTCTGAGTACTGCTGGAGTTATAGGTGTAGCCTGAGGTGGATAGGCTAAGGCAGAGAGCCTGATGTAATTTAAAGAGAGACAGAGAGACAGACTAGAGCTGTTGCTCTGCTGCTCTCATGGTTGGCTGCCTCTGTCACTATTTTGTTGCTGTTCCACCGTCATGAACTGGATGCTCTCTGCCATGTTCCACTAAGCTTTGGGCCAATCTAATATGGACTGAAACCTCCACAAACTGTGAGCTAAATAAACCTTTCCTTCCTTCATTTTGAGTGTTGGGTATTTGTCCAGCAACAACAAAAAAAGTAACTAAGACAGCTACTGAATTTGATTAATAAATCTAGAAATATTTTGGTACTATTCAGGTCTTATATGTAGGACATCATGTCATGTTGAAATGATGATAATTTAAGTTCTTCTTTTCCCAGTCTTCTTCTTTTCTTTCCCTTGTCTAATTGTGCTAATGTTTCCAGAACTAGAATGATAGTGAATAGCGGTGGTAATATTGGACATCTTTCTTTTGTTACTGATTCTAGAGTGAAAGCTTTGTTTTTCATCATTTAATATGTTGTTAGATGATGACTTGTCAGAGATGCCTTTTATCAGATCAAGATAAAGAATATTCAATTTTCTGTTGGATTTTGTCCAAAGTTGTTATTATATCTATTGAGATGACCATATGATATTTATTTTTGGTTTTGTTAATATTGTGTATTACATATACTGATTTTATATATTGAACCATCACTGCATCACGGGCACAAATTCTACTTAGTCATGGTGCATAATCTTCTTGATGGTTTGCGGACTCTGTTTATCAGTATCATCATCATCATGTTTTTCTTCCCCTCCTCCCCTTGCACTTCCTCCTCCTCTTCCTGTTTCTCCTTCTTCTTGTTATTGTTATTATGTTTTTTTGTATTTAGTGTCTACAGGGGCTCACTATGTAGACTGGACTTCTAGTGATTGATTAAGTATGCACCACCATATCCAGTCTCAATCTTTGTCTGTGCATGCCCCATGTGAGGGGCTGGCAGGGCGTGATGGGAATCCAAACCAGAGAATCAAATCTCAGCTGTGTTCTGCCTAAGTAGGTGCTTTAAACCTCTTTTCCCCCGCCCCCCGGAACTGGAGATTTAACTGAGGCCCTTGCGCTAACCAGGCAAGTGCTTATTCTACTGAGCTATCTCCCCAGCTCTAGTAGGCACTTTAGTCCATTGAGCTATCAGGCCAGCCCTTATCAGTATCTAGTTAAGGATTTCTGAAGCTATATTCAGTAGAGAGGTTGGTCTATGGCTTTTCTCTCTGGTTCCAGCAATACTTCCATACTAGACAGGGGACAGTGGCATGTTTCACTGCACAGAGAATTACTTCTCCCTTGGTGAGTGAAAAAATGAATTTATGAAAATGCTCCAAGCATCTATTTATATATTTGCTTTGCTATGATAAAATTTTATGTAGCATATCTTTTTATAATTTTATGTAATTATTTCAGAACACAATTATTTGTTAGGAATTATGCACTTTTTTTTAATAAACGGTGGTATTGGGGGTTGAACTCAGGACCCTGCCTTTGCCAGGAAGGAGCTTATTCTACTGAGCTATCTCCCTGGGCCCTAATCATGTTTGCATGAGATTATACTATTCTTTTCTGAAAATTGAACTGAAACACAAATCAAATCAAGATAATGAAATGTATGTTTTATTCATTCCTAGAAGTTATTTGACAGAAAAGTATTAAAGTGAATTCTTCAATTGTCTTTGCACCTAATTCTGTTCTTGTATTTGCTTTCTTACCTGTAACAGATTCTCAAATTGCATTCTTTGGTTCATAATCTCTGATTTGAAGTTGAATGAGCAGCATGTCAATTTTAAATCTGTATTTTCATCACGTTGTCTTCTACCTTTTCTTAAAATGACACTTAGGATTACATTATGGTCTGTACAGATAATCCAGGATGATCTCCCAATGTCTAATGTCTACTTCTAAACTTAGAAATGATTAAAATCCTCTCTTTTATATATTGGCCTTCTAAATTTGGCAACATTACTTATTTAATTTGCATTCATTTCCTATAGCTAGTAGTTTTTTTTTTTTTTTTTTTAATGTATCTAGTACAAGGTCTATAGGATCTCACTATGTGGATCAGACTCACAGTGATTCTCTTGTTTTCAGCCTCCCAAGTGCTGGGATTACTGGCCACCATGCCCAGTTTCACTTCTGTCTCAGTGTGCCCTGGAAGCAGGACCAGCAGAGCATGCCAGGGAATGAAACCTGGTCCCTGCTCTCTGCCTAAGCAGGCTCTTTAGTGTGCTGAGCTATCTGGCCGGCCCCAGTTTCAACTATTAAAATAGGTTGTAACTATCAATTGAAACAATGAAATATGTAGAAGGGTTTGAACAATAAATTATTAGACAAATGTAATCTACACAGCTTATTTTAAAATTATAGCTAATGGTCTCTTCCATTTAGATTCTTTACATGACCTCTGAAAAGGAAGATTATCCAGAGAGGAAACAGCCCTCACTGCTGAGTCACTCCATGGGCGTGTCTGTGAGAATTGGTCTTTGGGTGCTGCCAGCAAGGAAGTCAAGCTGAGAGCATATGACTCGAGCCCTCTTTCCCTGTAGGAGAGCAGAGGTTATTCTCTTTCCTGGTGAGTACACTCAAGCCTGTGAAAATATTTGGAATTATACACAATCTGGTTGAGTCTAAAGGGATTTGTTTGAATTTTTCCTGCAACATCAGGCTCCAAAGAAGAAGTTTTATGTTTCTCCTCTTTTACTTATATCTGAACACTTTAGACTTTCGTCAGAAAATATGTATCCCCATAAAATATACCAACGCAAACATCAAAAAGGAACAGATGGACATTGCTCCAGAGTGATGTCCTGGGCCATGGGATTGATGCCAGCATAGGGACAACTATATTTGTGATCATCTGTTGGATCTGGTGATCAAAAATTATGTGTTTTTTGGAAGGAAAATATTGGCACTTAGTACAATTATATTTGAATAGCTGCTTTGGGATGGGGGAACAAAGAAACCAACTCATTAAAATGCATGTGGTTATGTATTTGCTTTATAAAATTAAATTAAGAAATCATTACTAGACGTTAAGTCCATGAGACCAAGCATCTGAGCTCTGCAGTACATTGTTTATTATGGATTACCTGATTCAGTACCTAGCTCATGTGTTTATTCACCAATAACACAATAAATATTTGTTGAATAAATAAATGGGTGAAAGAATCTTGGAACTTAAAGATCCTCCCTTTCATGGAAATAAGGTTCACAAGTTGGATGATTATTTCTTTAAGAGGAGTAGTCTATACGCCAGTGAGGCCTGCAGTCTCTGTGAGAGTGTGGTCAGGATTTGTAGCTCTGTTAAGATTTCTCATAAAATTGCCTAGGTGTGGAATATTCTTAATGTTTATAATTCCTTATTCAATATAGATTGAGCATATTCAGTATGGACAATGCATTTACATTTCAGTGGCTAATAGTCATACATGCTCCTTTACAATAAAACAGGGCATTTCATGAACATGGCAAGTATAAATTTGTAAAAGTAAATATTGACTAAAAGATAATGCTTTAATCAAGCCAGTATCAGAGACCACCTGTTTGGGCCCCCCTTCTGTCCCTTTCTTGTCCCTTTCTTTCCCCCAATGAATATATTCTGCTCATAAAAAAAAAAAAAAATCAAGCTGCTATCATATTATTTATATTGCACATTGTGGAATACTGATAAAAATGTAAAAAAACAAAAATGTCATCACATGCCTGCTATTTGTTGGAGTGAACCCCCTGTGGCTCAGCGGCTCATACCCAGGTGAAAAAAAAAAAAAAATTTCCCCAAAATAAGTCTTTGGTAGCAGTAAGTATGAAATAAAATCCAGTGAAATAAAATCCCAAATTCAAAACATTGAAACTTCTCTAATTACAGATTTTGTAATCTATTTGGTGAAGGAATGATAGTGGTCTTATAAGAGAAAGATCTAGGAAAACACTTTATATTTCTCTGAGCAATGTAAAAGTACTCATGAATTTTTAAAAGTTCTGCATACTGCAATTTACCCTTTCCATAAAAATACACACATCCACCCTAGACATGCCATAATCAAACTTTTGAAAATCAAAAGCAAACAGAAAATTCTGAAAGCAAGCACAGAGAAAAGATAACTTTATTCAAAAGCCAAATATAACAATAGTTATCTTCTAATCAGAGTCCAAATAAACCCAAAGCAAATAGAATGAAACCTCTGATAGCTTAAAGAAAAAACCAGCAAAATATACTGTAAAGACTTGAGATATCCATGAATTCATAATTATATTAATTTCAATCTCTTTATCATACTGAAGTTTGCAAAAATGTTACCATTGCAAGAAGCTAGGCAAAATGTTCATGAAATCTCCCTGTACTCCGTATTAAGGTCATATTTAAATCTACAACTACCCCAGTCAAAAATCACAGGGAATAATAGCCAAAAGCAAAGGAAATGGTAAAAATAATTAAGCTCTACTAATTTAGAAATGAAGCAGAATAAAATAGAAAATTTGGAGAAAATTGTTGTGAGCCATTGGAATAGATTCGACACAGCAAATTGAAACTGAGAATTACACAAAGAAAATAAGTATATAAAAGAAGGAACATGTTTATAAATAAATAAAATAGGATATTTCAATAAACAGTATGTACTAAAATTGATTTAAAATCTAATAATCTTAATATTGGTTTGCTCAGTGGTAATTTCATGTGAAAGTGAAATTTATAGTATAAAATATGCTTCTCTTTATACATATTATATATGCATATTTAAGCATTATGATAAAATATTATGGCAAGGGCTAAAATGAAATTATCCATTAAAATATGATAGATAATTAGTTAATTATTTGAAATAAAATTTGTACAGATCGCATGACAAAATTAACATTAGGGACATCAATTAAAATATAATGCAATTACAAAAATCACTAAATAAAATAATTTTGAACATAGGTAGTAACCATCAGAATGAAGAGATAGCCCACAGAAAAAGGAAAACATGTTAATAATTGCTCTTCCATGATAGGGTTTTTAAAAGTTCTGCACATTGGAATTTATCCTTGCCATAAAAATACACACATCCACCCTAGACATGTCATATTCAAACTATTGTAAATCAAAAGCAAACAGAAAATTCTGAAGGCAAGCACAAAGAAAATATAACTTTATTCAAAAGCCAAATGTAACGATAGTTATAACAATTCTGTAATATGCCAAGAAGTCAAAAATAAAAACCAACTCACAAAAGTATCAATAAACAGGCCAGTGTTATATAGATATCTCTCAAAAGAAGTGCAAATGGCCAATAAATACACGAACAAAGTTCACTATCGTTAGCCATTAGGGGAATGTAAGGGTAAATTACAAGAAATTTTATTTGACCCCAATCATAATGGCTATCATGAGGAACAAACACACACAAAAAACCACAAAACAATAAATACTAATAATGATGCAAGAGAAAAGGAACTTTCCTATACTGTGGATAGAAATATAAACTAGTACAACCACTATAGAAGTTGGTATGAAGTTTCTTTAAAAAGCTAGAAATGGAGATATAATTTGACCCAGTTTTACTCTTTCTCAATATATTCATAAAGATTTAAAGACAATGCACTACAGTGATCCCTGAGTACTAGCATTGATTGTATGCAGTGCACATATGTCACACTGAGATAGCCAAAGTACCTTCAACAGATGAATGGATAAAGAAACTGTGTTATCATACAAAATGGAATTTTATTCTTCAGGCATAAAGAGCAACAAAACCCTATAATTATCCAGAAAACAGATAGAACTGGAAGCCATTATGTTAAGTCAAAAAAGTCAAATGCAGAAGTGAAATGTCCAGGTTATCTCTTAATGAGCAAGGACATTATAAGAAATAAGTGAAGGGATAAGCCAAAGAAGTCAGGGATAAAGCTGGGTGGTACAAGCACCTGCCTGGCAAGCATGACACCCTGAATTTGATTCCTGGAACCCCATCCCTGCAAAAGAAAAATGTAACATAACAAAAAGAAACAAGCAAAAAAGGAAGAAAAGGATAATGTGACGAAATGGCTAAGTTTGGTTAAATGCATGTACTGAGATGCAAAATGAAACTCATTATTCTACATTACTGATATGTACTAATAAAAATGTTAATGCCCTGTGGAAATAATTTGTAATACATTAAGGAAAGATGGTGAGTAATAAACATGGATTGATGTAAGTCAGAAGAGCAATAGTCCAAGTGAGATGGAAACTTGAACATTAAATTGAACTAATTCAATGGTATTTGAAGTCTGGAGCCTGAGGAAACTTGAAAATAAACAGTGATAAATGATTTTTTTTTTTTTTTTGGTTTTAGGAAGTGTAGTGATAACAGCTACTATTGGCTTATTGGAGATAAAATAATGAATGACTATAAAATTAAATTATGTTACATTTTGATATAGTCTGTTACATGCACAAATCTAAAAGGCAAATGACTATCTCCTCCTAAATGCATGTTGAAATTTCATTTCTATTGTAACATTAAGAGGTGGGATCCTTACAAGACTCCAGAGTCTTCATAAGTAGTTGAACTCTGTCATTGCAAGAGTCAGTTAAACCTCAGGAGAGGGGCTTTGTTATAAGAAGAGAGCTGTCTGACCCTTGTTCTTTTGCCATGTGATACTCAAGGAGACTCACACTAGACCCTAGATCCTTAATATTGAAGTTTCTCCAATCCTCCAGGATTGGAAGGAATTATTTATTTATGTAGATTATCTACTTAACATTATTTCAAAGAAGTATAAAATGGAGAAATATAATGATAAAACTTCTATATTTGGCAGGATGACTATGTAAAGTTTTCACACACAATAACAATGGAAATTTGAATGTGAAGAAAGAAGAATTATAAATGGAAAACAACTACTGCAAAAGTTCTCAGTCTCACTAGAAACAAAAAATGCAAATGAAGGTTATAATTTAATACCATCATCACCTATTTTACCAAGATTAAAATAAACTGTCAACATCCGTTGAAAGGAACAGTTAATGCATAATTTTTTACCAAGTTTGCATACTTATATCTGCTAATGTGAACTACTTTGAAGACAATAGGGAACAACCATTGTTGAATTCTTATTATCTTGTTTTTTGAACTTCTGCATCATTTCTAATGTTTTTTAATGTTTAATTCTCTTTGAAATTAAACAGAAATTGTCAAATGTTGGACAAAAGAGACAATTATCCATAATTCGTAGGACTGTGAAATAGTACTGTTTTTGAATTTCATTTCATGTCAATCAAATAAGAATCATTTTCAGTGGATACCAAGTGCTAATATTTTTAAAACTTTCCTCCAAACTAATGTGCAGTCATAAATAAGAAACACTATCACTGCATATGTCAGAACTTTAAGATAGGTACTGACACAGAGTAAATTGCTGATGGTCATAGCAGCAGGAGATGACAGCAGCATTCTTTCTATCCCTGAAAGTCTATCTGAAATGCTCATGTTAGGATGAGGAGTATTCCCACCCAAAGTAGAGCAGCCTTAATCCTAGTACAACATAATCTCAGCATCACACACTCTACATACATCACCCCCAGGAAAACCTCATGGCTGCCTGAGGCTTTAGGGAATATCAAGATACAAGCCATACACTGACTGAAACCTTTGTGTGGCAGAGTAATCCCAGTATATAAGGAGATGCAATATCATTTGTACTCATTTTATATAAAGGTACATGTTCTAGTCAGGGTTTTACTAGAGGTACAGATATAATACAAGGAACAGATATAACACAAAATGTGCCAGTCTGAGTCATATGGGGTAGTATGCAGACGCTCTCACGGTCTAGTAAAACCCTTACTAGAAGAGAATATGGTACCAGAAGCGGGGTTAGAGAAACAGAATATAGTGATAGCAATTTTTAGTGGCTTTAAACACTCCTGGCAATGGCTATGAGATTTGATGAAACCTAAGGATACCATGGTCTCTTCTGATATTAAGGAGCATATTAATACTCCTTGGCATGAGTTTTTTAACTTATCATGCCACATAGATCCATTTGATTACCCTAACTCACCATTGGTAAGACCTAAGGAATTTAGAGATTCCATGTAGAAAAATTTTGAATCTCTGGCAAAGTAAGGAATATAGTGATGCCGGCTGGTTTGTCTTAACCTCATTAGACAGACTTTTGAATGAAAATAAAGAGCTTGAAGACACCATTTTCCACACCCAGACTCAGATAAAATTTTTCAAGGTTTCTAAGTGTGTCCTGACAGATACTCTCCTCTCTTTTAGCCACAAGGCTGAGGTTGCACAGACCTAAATGCAGTCCCTCATAATTCGACTGGCTGAACGGCAATGTAAATTAAATGATCAGTCTGGAAGGCTATCTGAAGTGAAAGTGAGGGCACTGATTGGAAAAGAATGGGATCCCATGTATTGGAATGGAGATGTGTGGAAGGATCCTGAAGAAGCTGAGGATGTTGAGTTTTTAGATGCTAATGAGATTATTTTGCCTGAGGGAGAGCTTTCACCACCCACTGTGACAGAGGGATCACTGCCTTTACTTTTTGCCATGTTAGTGTCTCCTAATATATCTGGAGAAATCAGTCCTGCATGGAATGGACAGAATGCTGGTGGGACTCCTCTGGACACACCCTCACCACCCATTTTTGCCTCTAAGCCCATAACCAGGCTTCAATCACAGAAATCACTGAAAGGTGAAGTACATAAGGTGACTCATGAGGAGATCCCTTATTCTCCCAAAGACTTTCTTGAGTTTTCTAACTCTTATAAGCAGAGGCTTAAAGAGCAAGCATGAGCAGATAACCCTGGACATGGCAGCGCCCCAGCCCTTTCTCCAGTACCTATAAAGTAGGGGCAGTGTCTTGAAACATCCAGGAACTGTGAGCTAAATGAACCTTTCCTCCTCTAAGCTTGTGTGTTGGGTATTTGTCCCAGAAATGACAGATTAGTGACTAATACAGGACATATATGTGAACTTAACATATACTAATCTTAATGTCTAAAGGAAGCCAATTATGACGTTTTCATCCCACTTGAATGAAGATTTTAGCAAGTCATTGAATATTAAACAGTGATATATTTATCATGCAGTTTTCAAAATAGCATCATTTTATCAGTCTTTTTTATTTTAAAAAGTAAAAATGAAAATACAACAGTTTCAAAAAATAGACTAGTAAAAAAGTAACAGTAATTAATACATTACAAGCATTGTCAGACAATATTAGCTCAAACCTTTCTTTCAATAACTAAAAAAGCTAGCTGAGTAATTATCCTAAATATATATATATATGTATATATATGTATATGTATATGTATGTATATATATATATATATATGTATATATATATACATATATATATATAGTTAAAGGCAGAAAATAATAAATTTCCAGGTATACTTTGCAAATGAGGGACATGTAGAAAAAATTACAATGTGTCATATATACGTAGCAATTCACCACAATGAATGTTATTATATAGTACAAACATGTGGTAATAACAATTAGAGTTCATGAGCAATAATCAAAGAGGACAGTAAATGCTTCAATGAACAACTTGGATCTCATCTTTTCGAAAAGTTTGTGCATGTCAAAAGAAATCACTAACAGATTAAAAATGAAGGAACAATTGGGATGAGAAAAAGGGAAAAGGAAAGAATGAAGGAAGGGAAGGATGATAGTAGCTTGGATAATAGCACTGCTGATTTCTGTTGGTTTACAGAGTGGGGCAGTTAATGCTTTTTTTGTTCTTTTTTTAATGTTTTATAATTTTGACATACCTTATAGGCTTATATATGAAAATATGAACAACTACTTTGAAGACAGCAATATGCAATATAACAACATTGAACTCCTAACATAATTTTGTATCATTTCCTTTTTTAAAATAATTTTGTACTCTTTTTTAAAATAACAATTTTTTGAAAATTTAGTTAATGATTAAATAAATATCTTAACTGTATATATATAAAGATAGTTATATACATATATAGTTAAGATATATATACATATAATATATATGTATATTCTGTTAATATATGCATAGAATATATATGTATATTTTGTTAATATATACATATAATATATATATGTGTATTTTGTTAATATATACATATAATATATATATGTATATTTTGCTAATATATACATTATATATATATACATACATTCTCTATAGAGTAAAATGGAATCTCAGTGCTATTTTAATTTGCGTCTTTCAAATGACTGATGAGGTTGAACCTTTTATATACATATTTTTTCCATTTCTATTTCTTAATTTGAAAAATGTATATTCATTTCTGTTCCCTCTTTTTTTGGATTGAGACTTTGAAATGGGTGCCTTGATTATTTCTAATTCTATCTATGTTCTATATATAAATCATTTGTCTGTGGACAGCTGCCTATAATTTTTGTCCCTGTGGGTGGTCTTTGCACTCTATTGGAGATTTATTTTGTTGTACCAAAGGTTTTTGAAAAGTTGGGATCCCATTTTTTTATTTTGGGCAGTATTTCCAAAATACTGCCAAAATTTCCATCTGTGTTTTGTTTATGAAGTCTCTGCTTACATGTATGTTTTAAAAATCTCTGCCTATTTTATCTTCCTATAGACTTAGTGTTCTATTTTGATAGATCTTTGATCCATTTTGACTTTAGTTTTCCTGGTATACATGAGTCTAGTTAAAAAGACTATCTTTAATCTATTGAACATGTGTTTGGCACCTTTGTGAACAGTAACTTGAATATGTTTGGAGTTGTATCTGCATCTTCTATGCTGCTCCACTGATCCCATGACTGAGTTTTTCACCTACATACTTTGATTTTATCACAGTAGCTTTGTAGTGTAAGTTCAGCTCAGTAATTGTGCTGGCCCCTGACTGATCTTTGTTGCCCAGAATTGATTCTGGTATTCTAATTATCTTCTGGTTCCAGATGAATTTTTGGAATGCTTTTTCAGTTCTTTGAGGTATTCCAATGATATGTTTTTGATTGGGAATGCATTAAATCTATATAACAGTTTTGAGAGCATAGTTATTTTTACTGTGTTGGTTCTTCCTATGCAAGAGCAAGGGAAATCTTTACATTTTATGTTATGCTCTCCAATCTCCTTTTCCAGAGTACTGTAATTTTCAATGTATAGATCTTTCTTTGTTAGATTGATTGCTAAATATTTCATTTTGGGATGCTATTGTGAAGGGTATGTTTCTTTTCTAATTTCTTTCTGTGACTTTGTAATTTTTCTACAGGAAAGGTATTGATTTTGAAGTGTATTCAGGTACAGTACTGACTTTGTATTCAGCTACAGTACTGAATTTGATTATTAAGTCTATAAGTATTTTGCTGAAATTTTAGATGTCTTCAATGTAGATTTCCATATCATCTCTAAATGATGATAATTAAGTCATTATTTTCCTACCCTTATTCCTTTTATTTCCTCCTCTTATCTACTTTGTCTGGCTCATGTTTCCAGCACTACACTTAAGAGTACTGATAGCAGACTTCCTCTCTTTGATCTTGATTTTACAGTGAAAGCTTTCAGTTTTTTACTATTTATTATGATATTGGCTGTTGGTTTGTCATAGTTTTAGCAGATTGGAGTAAGACCATCCATTGCAATTTCCTGTAGGGTATTTGTCACGAATGAGTGTTGGACTTTATCATCATCTGTTTTTGCATGTATTGAGATAATAATGTAATTTTTGTCTTTGACTTTGTTAATAGGATGTTTTACATTTGTTGATTTGCTATGTTGAACCTGCCTCCTTGGATTGAATTCATATTGGTAATTATACATAATCTTTTTTCTTAAATTATTATGGCTGGTTCATCCTGCCCTGGAGGTGGGACTGGTGCAGCATGTGGTGCCAGGGATCGAACTGTGGTACCTGCAGTTGTTTAAGCTTGCCTAAGCAGGCACTTTAGACTATTGAGCCATCTCGCTGGCCCCAACATAGTCTTGATAATTGGCTGAATTCTGTTTATTAGTATCTTATTGATGATTTTTGCATCTTTTTTAAAAAATTTATTTTGGTGGCATTAAGGATCAAACTAAGGACCTTGTGCTTTTCAGAAAAGCACTTATCTTCCCAGCCCTTACATCTTTATTTTTTGGGGATATTGGCCAGTTGTTTTGGGATTTTCTTTGTGTTTTCAATCATAGTAATAATTGCTACCTGGAATGATTTTGGAGGTAGTACTTCCACTTCAATTTCATTAAAGACTAACCCATCAGGATCTGGGTTTTGTTCTATTGTTGTTGTTGTCAAGTTTTTAAGTACATTTCAATTTCATTGGCTAATATTGGGTTGTTTATTATTTTACATTGTCCTAATTTAGTTTTGACAGTTCAGTTAGGTCTAGGAATCTGTACATTTCTTTTGTGTGTGTGTTTTTCCTTTCTTTTGATGAATTTGGCTAATGGTTTATCAATTTTATTTATTCTTGCATTGAACCAACTATTCAGTTCAGTGATTATTTGTAATATTCTCTTAGTCTAAAGTGCAATAATTTCTGCTTTATAATTTTATCCCTGGTATGAGAATTGAGTTTGGTTTCTTCTTTTTCTAGAATGTTTAGTTTCAATATTAAATTATTTATTTGGACTCACTTTGTTTTTCTGAAGAATTCATTACTATAAATTTTCCTCACATGACTGCTTTCATTGAATCCCTTAAATTGATATGTTTTATTGACATTATCATTTAATTATGTATACATTTTAGCTTTATTATTTTTCTTCAGGTGGTTGTTTAATTTCTATAAGTTTATGTAGTTTTTGTGGAGGTTTCTTTTGTTGATTTCCAGTTTCGTTATTGTGTGATGAGATAGTATGCATGGAATGATTTAAGTCCCTCTACATTTATTTAAATATGTTGTGTGGATTAATATGTGGTCTGTTTTGGAGATCATCTCAGATGCTTCTGAGAAGAATGTGTATTTTGATGTTTTGTGTTGAAACACTTCTGAGGACAGCACTTGTAGACATCTACCCAGTCCATTTAATCCCAGGCTTCATTTATCTTTCATATTTCCTTACTGAATTGTAGGAGTTGATTTATTTGGGAAGTGGAGGATGAATGTCCCCATTGCAACTGTGTTGGTCCTTATAAATTTCTTATATCTGTTAATATTTGCTTCATATAGCTTGGTCCAATATATATCTTCTTTTGTTCTTACAGTTTTTCCATAACAAGTGTTAAGTGAACTTTGCTTCTTTTCATCAGTTTCAGCTTAAAGATTACATTATTTGCAAATATAATAGCTGTCTCTCCTTTTTTTATTTTTTGGCTTCCTGTGGCATAGAATATTATTTTCCATTTTTGAGTTTTAGTCTATAAATTTCTTTCCGAGTTGTGTGTTTTTTGAATACATCAACGTCTCAGTTACTCTTGTCTCATTGCTGGGACGAAAATCTGAAACTCATAATGAAAGAGGGAAAGGTTTATTCAGCTCACAGTCAATGGAAGATTCAGTCCATACTCAGCTGGCTCCAAGGCAGAGTGGCACATGGCAGAAAAAAATAGTTCATAGCGGCAAAAAAGAACGGAAAACAAGAGCAAGCGAGAGCAGTGGCAGCAGTAGCTACAGAGAGCAAGTCTCCCTTATGCTGCATTCAGGCCATCTGCCCTAGGCAGGGTGTAGCACTCATACCCATAATTCCAGCATCATGTACACACATAACTCCATCAACACTCGCAATCATAATCTGAGCACTGGATCAGGAATTAATGATAAATTCTAGAAGTCCACCTCATAACTACATGAGACTTTAGGAGGACAAATACACACCAACCACGGCAACCATATTATTGGTTCTTATTTCCTGACCCATCCTGTAGTCTGTTTCTTTTGACTGGTGACTTGAGATCATTGACACTGATAATCATAACTGATACTGGCTTATTTTCTTCACATTACTTTCCTGTCGTCAATTCCCTGTTTTTGGCCTTTTGGTTGTTTCCTTCCTCTATCCAGTGGCTTCCTTCTATTGGTGTTCTTGTGCTATGGACTTGATTTTCTCTTTCAATATATCCTTTGGAGGGCTCGGAAGACTTGGTATTCCTTCAGTGTTTTTTTTTTTAATCATGAAAGTATCTTAACTCTCCATTTATTTTGAAAAATACTTCTGCAAGGTATGTAAATGTTATCTGTACACTATTTTGTTTTAGCGACTAAAATACTTCACTCCAAGTTCTCCTTCACCTGAGGGTGTGTGTAGCAAAGTCTGCTGTGAATCTGATGGGTTTTTCTTATAGATGATTTATTTCTTTTCTCTAACAACTTTTAATATTTTGTTCTTTTGTTGAATTTCTGGAATCTTGATTACTATGTACTTTAGTGTAGATATATTTTGGTCACAGGTATTTAAAGTTCTCTATATAACATATTTGTATGTCGGATTATTTAGTCATTTTGGGAAGTTTTCTACCATTATTTCCATGGAGAGTTTTATTTATGTCTTTTGACTAGTCTCAGCTTTTCTATCTTTGATCAATTTTATGTTATTATTCTTTACTCTATTTTGTAGCTGTGGTCTTGATTTTTTCATGGTCTCTGTTATTCTTAAGATATCTTTCTTTTCGTAGTCACTAGCTACGATCACGTCTCCTAGATCTGCTATTGTATCCTTGCCTTCATTCAATCCATTGCATATACTTTCAGTGGAGCTTTTACTCTCCTGGATTTCTGTCTGAGTCTGTTTCATGGATTCCATTTCTTTCTTACATTGGGCGTAAAATTATTTCTATTGTGTTGTTGAACTCCCTCTATTTTCTTAATCCATGTCTGCTGTAATGTCTCTCATTTTGACCATCATTTTGTTCTGCATCTTAGAGAATATTTTTCTATAGCTTTATTTCAGTTGTCTTATCATTTCTGCTGGTTTTATTTGAACAAGTTCCAGTGGTTAGCTTCTGATTTCCACTTTCTCATTGAGGTCTAGACTTGTCTTGTGTGGGCTGGGGGCTGGGAGTTGCATTTTGCTTCTGTATCTTGTCATTTTTCTCTTTTCTTTTGTTTTCGGTGTTGATGCTAATAGATTTCTTATGGTGCATAGCTTTATCATTAGTATGGAGGCTTCCTTAGGAAACAGATATTCTTTGGGATATCTTGGCCTTTGTGTCTATCCCAAGAGCCTACCTTCCCAATGTATTGAAGAAAAGAAGTTGTTAACTATTTGAGTCAGCATCTTATCCCTTTGTATTGAAATGCAGCTATAGTAATGACCCCATAGAATTACTATGCTATTATACAGGTGAGAAAAACTAATTATAGCATGTATAACATCCTGGCTAAAGTAGTAAAGTTTTCAATAGCAATATTCTGAAGCACAAGCAGGCTAATGACAAACTGGGTAACTATTAACCTGAAAGATTTGGCTATAGTTGTGTTATGGTTATATAAGTGTCCTCCCTACCCCCTAAACCTCATAGAGTCATTGCTTGGCTTCCGGAGTTTGTAGTTGATTATTATGGGTGTGGATACTGCACGTGTCCTTGGGCAGGTAATTTGCATTACAATACAAGGAGGGACGAGAGGCTAGTCTCCTGCCTGAGCTGCAGACACTCCTTCTCTACTCCTGGCTGCCACCATGAATGATTGCTATCTGTCATGTACCTCTCAGCCTTGGAGCCAGCTGAGTATGGACTAAAACTTCCAGTAACTGTGAGCTAAGTAAGCCTTTCTTTCCTTCATTTTGAGTGTGGTGCATTTTTCCCACCAATGAGAAAAGAGTAACTGAGGCAAGTAATAAGTACCACAGTCATATAATTGAATAGGACATATACCAGGAACTCGTATGCAATAATTTTCTCCTTAGTGATATGATTTACCATATTGTGAGGGGACTATAAAGAGGAATAGAAGATAAGACAGAGAGATGAATGAATTCCAGTACAGCAGGAGCAATGCTGGAAGGCGTAGAACAATCACCCAAGTTGGAGGAAACTGGAGGATAGAGGAGGGAAGGAATGGAAGAGGAAGTAAGGTGAACCAGGAAGAAAAGAAACAATATTTACTTACATGAAACTGTCATGAAATCAAGAAAATTAGTTGGCAAAAGAGAGGTAGGAGAGTAGACAAAAACAAAATGGAAAGCAATAAATCTAAGTTATTAAAGAGAAGAAAGAGAAGAGACAAAAAAAAAAAAAAAAAAAAAAAAAAAAAAAAAAAAAAAAAAAAAAAAAAAAAAAAAAAAAAAAAAAAAAAAAAAAAAAAAAAAAAAAAAAAAAAAAAAAAAAAAAAAAAAAAAAAAAAAAAAAAAAAAAAAAAAAAAAAAAAAAAAAAAAAAAAAAAAAAAAAACCGAAAACAAATATAACCTTAAAAATGATGGGGTTGCATAAATGTGTCCTGCTTAGTAAGTGCAGATTTCTTTGTTATGGCTCTAGTTTCCTTATGACTTAACTTCAACATAAAGTTGTAGAAAATATAGCAACTTTTAACATTTATATTAAAAGATATGGGTGAATTCTGATGGTTTTTAAGAGAATGAGCAAGATGTGTAAAGGATATTAAAATTACTTAAATTTTTCATATTCATTCAAAAGAAGTGCTTTATTTCTGAAACAAGGCAATGAAATGAAAGTGTCTATCATCATGAGACCACACAATAACAAATACTGCAATGAATATTGAGACAAAGAAACCATTCCCCACTGTTGGTGAAAGTGTATAGTGGTACGCTCACTATAGAAAAAAAAAAATCAGTGTGGAGATTCTTAATAAAAGTAGGATTGGAGATCCTATTTAACCCACCTATACCTCCCTGGGTATTTTCCAGAAGAACTGAAAACATTGTACCACCGTGTTATATGTGCATGCATGTTTATGGCAAGCAGCACAATTTGTCATAGCTAACTCTTGGAAGCAACCCAAATGTCCATCTACTGAGGAATAGAAAAAAGATGTAGGACTTTTGTGAAATGAAGCATTAGCTACAAAGATGAACTTGAGTATTACTCAGCTATAGATATGACTAGAGGCCCTTCTCGTAATTGAAATAAATCAGGCCCATATGTGTAAACAATGCATTATTTCACTAGTGTGAGAACCTGAAAGAATAAATAAAATCTGAAAAGTACAATAGATCCTGTGAAAGGAAAAGAAAGTGCTGAAGTGATTAGAATGAGGGAAAGGAGAAAGAAAGAAAGAAAGAAAGAAAGAAAGAAAGAAAGAAAAGATAAAGAGAAAGAAAGAAAGAAAGAGAAGAAAGGAGAAAAAAGAAAGAGAAAGAGAGAAAGAAGGAAAGAAAGAAAAAAAGAAGAAAGGAGAAAAAGAAAGAGAAAGAAAGAAGGAAAGAAAGAAAGAGAGAGAAAGAAGCAAAAAGAGAGAAAGAGAGAAAGAAAGAAAGAAAGAAAGAGAAAGAAGAAAGAAGAAAGAAAGAAAAAAGAAAGAAAGAAGAAAAAAGAGATAGAAAGAAGGAAAGAGAGAGAGAGAAAGAGAGAAATAAAGAAAGAAAAAGAAAGAAAGGAAGAAAGGAAAAGGAAAAGAAAAAAAGCTACACAGGATAGCTTGGATAATTGGATTGATGATTTCTACTGATGTATTGAAAGGAACAGTTAATGGTTCTTTTTTGACTAATACTGCTTGCTTATATCTGGTAATGTAAACAGCTAATTTGAAGAAAATAGTATACAATATAACAGCCATTGTTGAATTTTTATCATCTTGTTTAGTTAAATTCTGTTTCACTTCTAATTTTCTTATTATTGTTCATTCTCTTTAGAAAAAGAAGTTATGCAAAAATACGAAATAAAAACAGAAGGAATGCAGCATGTAGAACGACAAACATATAGTTAGCTTTAGTGACAGTTTTATTGACTTCTAATTCATTTCGACAATTATTAGAGGCTTTTAGGGTTTTTATGGTACTAATAGAGTGCTACAAACATTCAAAATGAAATTTCTTATTAATGTTGTTGTAGTTTTTGTCTGGTTGTCCTCCCAAATCTCCATACAGTCCTGGGGCAGCTTCTGGAGGTCGCGATTGATTCTTGATTCAATGCTGTAAGTATGGGTGTCAGAGCCTGGGACAGATACTCTGCATTATGATATCAGGAGGGAAGAGAGGCCAGCTAGCTGCCTGAGCTGCTGCCACACTCTTTGCCTCTCTGGCTCTTTGCCACACCATGAAAAGCTTCACTAGGAAGAGCTAAGCATGGACATAAACCTCCATTCACAATGGGCTAAATAAATCTCTCCTTCCTTCATTTTGGGTGTCAGGTATTTGTCCCACCAATGAGAGAAGAGTAACTGAGACAATTATATGTTTGTAATATGTAACATTTTCATGACTGTGGGGAATTGGTACATGAACATAATTCATTCCTTCTTTTAAGTATTTCATAGAGGGTCACACTACGCAGCTTGGACTTATAGTAATCCTCCTGTTTTCAGCATTTCCAGTGCTGGAATTATAGGTTTGCAGCACCATACCTGGTGTCATGACCATAATTCATATTAATTCATTCCCTTCCTCCCTGCCCCTTCTACCAATCATTCTGATATTTTTGTACAGGAAATTTTAATCAAAATTGTTTTTTAAAAATGCTTTGTTAAGGAGAGTAAGGTGGTTTGGTTTGGTACACACACACACACACACACACACACACACACACACACAATAAAAATCAAAGGAAAATTCAGGACTTTATAGAGATCTTTTATAATGTCTAATATATGGTCATTATTTTCTTTCTACATATGAAGTTAGGCTGAGTTAGGCTATCTCTCTTGAAATATATTACTGTATTTCCTACAACATTAAAATATTAAAATATGTATATTACAAAATGGGAAAATGTCACATGACTAAAATAGCTTGTGTATTAAAAATATCCAGAAAATTTGTGAAAGTGAGAACTAGGACCTGAGAATTTTCTTGTTTCTGAGGACAAAGAAAAGACAGAAAATAGAAAAGATGGATACAGCTAGTTAAAATATCCTATGTTTTGTAGATAGCATAATGGTTTTTGTATGGTATGCTTACTTTGTCTGAAGTAATGGCTTAATCTTGTTTTATTAGACAGAAATAGAATAATATTTTACTTAGATTAGTAATACAAAAATAAGCCTTATTTCTTTGCTCTCTTTTAGCTTTTTGAAACATTTGTTTCCTTTTAAAAATTCATACTACTGTAAAACATGCATGACTGCTAAACGAGTACATTTTCTGATGTTCTGCCATTATTTTCTATGCATGTCTTTTGATCTTTTGACTTTCCTTTAATTTCATTTTTTACTATTTTCCTTTCATTGCCGAGTAAAACTAAGAGGAAGAAAAACAAAAGCAAAGACAGAAACAGGATGATTAACTACATACATTATAAATTTTCAAAATAAGAATATCTGATTAACAGTGATATACTATTTTTATTGTCAAATCTGTTGCGCAGATTAACAGATATAGTTACACAAGATGGACATATGATTAAATATTGTCACATGTTTTCAAGAAACCTTCATTTGTGTGTGTGTGTGTGTGTGTGTGTGTGTGTGTCTGTGTGATATTGGGGATTGAACTCAGGACCTTGTGATTGCGAGGCAGGTGCTTATGTCCCTGAACTATATCCTCAGTTGAATTTTTGTTCTTGACTCTCATGTTCTTTTATTATCTAATCTCATTTGAATTATTATATAATAATATTTATTTCTTAGGCTTATTATGAGTATTAAACGAATTAATAAATTTGAAGAAACAAACATTAATTTGCCAATTATTATAAACAAATACATGGTAAAATAAAAGCTATCACTGGAACTAGCTTCAAATAAGATCCCACATTCACACATTCATACTCATATGATTTCCTCCCCCACTGTACAAAAAGTTGATTTGTAAGCTTGGGCATTCTGCCCAAGCGAGGATATGTGACTTACATATGTAACAAACTATTGTGTCTGCTTTATTATTTCTCTTATTTTGCTGGGTCACTCTTTAGGAGAAGACACCATCACATTGTGAACACCTCATGGAAGCTGTTCTCCATGGCATAGAGCAGTAGCCGGCAGCCATGAGCCAGCCAGGAATGAAGGCCTGCCACCCTGTGCCTGGGGACCCACCTACTGTCCTGCATCAGCGAGATGGAAGTAGGTCCTCCGGCCCCAGACAAGCTGGGAGAGCATTGCAATCTAGTCAATAGCCTGACTACAACCTCTTGGGGATTGAGAAGTGATCAGTGTTTGTCACTTTAAGCTGACAAGAATTAAGATAACTTGTTATGAGAAATAAGTTGCCAATACACTATTATAATAATTACAATGACAATAAATAATAGCAATTTTTATGAATAAGATAAGAATAAAATATTGAATAGTCACCTATTGCTTTAGATATAGAGCAGGCATATTATACCACTCTTCCCTCGTCTAAAACCCTATTATAATTATCATGTAAATTTTATGGGTGAACAAGTAGAACCATCTTGATTATACAATGGCTCTTTCAATATGCACCTCACAGGAGAGAACATGCATAGCCCAGACATTTTCCTTTCTCCTTTTATCCTGCCACTGCCCTGCAGAGATTGCTAATAACAGAATGAAGGTATAACTCTGGAACTATTGCTTAGGAACTACAAGGTGAATAAAGATTTTTCTTAGAGATGAAAAGAAATGGATTTTAAAGAAAATCTACATTTGAGAGAATAATCAAAATTAAATTATATCAGTTTCAGACATAATTGTTCTCTTTTTGCATTCAAAGGTGTGTCAGCTGCTGCAGCTTCAGGGTTGCAAGAAGAGTCCCTCTGGGACTCCAAGCACTGAAGCCTGATCTTTGTAGAAAATAATTGTTAGTAAAAGTGAGGGGAGTTAGGATCCTTTTTTATATTGTGTCCTTTTTTATGAGTAAAAGGAGTGTTTGGAAGTTATTGTTGGGCCAGTGAGATGGTTCAGCCGCCTAAAGAGCCTGCTTAGGAAAGTTAGGCAACTGCAGGGACTGCTGTTTGATCCCTGATACCACATGCTGTGCCAGCCCCATCACCAGAGCAGGCAGAGCCAGCAAGAAGAAGGAGGAGAAGAAGAAGAAGAAGAAGAAGAAGAAGAAGAAGAAGAAGAAGAAGAAGAAGAAGAAGAAGAAGAAGAAGAAGAAGAAGAAGAAGAAGAAGAAGAAGAATAGGAAGAAGAAAGTTGTTATCATATACTTTTTAATGTTATCCAGTCCTAATTACTTCGCCGTCAGAACCATCTTCTATTTTATTTGGTGAGATATCACTTAAACTTAGTTTTCCAAATGGTTTATAACAATTTACATTTGAAGAAGTGTAGTATAAAAGTTGTATCAGCTCTGAAACCTAGCCAGCATTGTTTTTGTGTGACTTCTGCTTTAGATAGTTTAGTGGGTACACTACTCCACTGCACTTTGAAGTGATATTGTCTTGTTACTTGGTTTGCTTCATTTGTGAATGTGTCACTTGGATATTTACCTTTGTTAAGATCCTATTCGAGATATGGACACCTTTTACCTGGAAAATAGTCTTCTCCCTATGTATTTTTAAGAAATCTTGGTACACAGTAAGCCCTGGGCCGATGAGCAACTTTCATCCAGAACAATGCTTGTAAGCCTGACAAGGTGAGTCTTATATACCTTTTACAAAAGTGCACAATGAAAAGCAAATAAAAACCCAAACACAAGGTGTGTTTCTGAAACTGGCAACTTGAATGTTTGTAGGTCAGAGACTTGTATTCAACCTGAGCTTTCAGTCAGGAATCCACTAGAAATGTGCTCTGTGCATTGGCTTTTCACCATTTTACTGATGTCTTTTGAATATAATTTAATTTTAGTATCATCTAATTAATATTTTTCTTTATGTTTATCATCATTTTGTATCCTTTGAAAGAAAGAAATTAAGAATGATTTACTTATCTTAAGGCCATAAAAATATTTTTATACATTTAATCTAAAATTTTTATTCTTTTCATCTTCACTCTAGATCTCTAATTTTATCAGGTGGATATACGTGTATGAGACCTGTACAGTCAAATATTCACTCACTTATTTTTTTTTTTTTTTGCCATTTGGATACATAATTGACTCTAATATAGTATGCTAAATGTTACCCTTGATGCAGATAAGGAAACTACATCTATGTGAGTCTATTTCTGGGCTGCATATTTTGTTCTAATGAGGGCCAGTGGTATAGGTCAGTGGACTAAGCTCTTGCTTAGATAAGCCCAGGAGCCAGGCACGGTTTGATCCCTGGCACTGCACACCACTCTGGCCTCACCCCGCGGCATACTGAGTCGGCAATGGGGTCCAAGCATGGTAGCACATGCCTGTAATCCCAGCACTAGAGGGGCAGAGATCAGGAGGACCACTACAGGTGAGTCCGATCTGCATAGTGAGACCCTGCACAATAATAACAATGAAATTGTTCCACGGAATGCCTGGTTTGACCATTATCACAATGAATTAGTTAGTATAGATTTGTAATAGATTGACAGCTTATAATGGTAGTCCTGTTTTGATAGCTACTAAGAAATAACTGCATATTCTTGGCCATTGAGTATAAAAATAAATGATCCTATTATCAATCTAAGTTATTTTCTTTTATTAGGGTAAACTTCGTTAAGTCATCTTTAAATACTAGGTTATTTCTTAGCGTTTGGTTTCAGGTTTAATGTTCATGTTTTACAATATTAAATTTATTTTACTAATATTTCATTTATAACATTTGTATTTACATTTGTGACAAAATTATTTCTGAAAATTGTATTTCCTATAAAATTTTTAGGTATAATAATTTTGTTGGTCTAATAAAAGGTAAACTTCCTAATTTGTTCTCTAACTAGAGAAAATAACTGTTTTCTACCACAATTAATTTCCCTGTTGCTTTCCTCATTTCTGGGACATAACATCAAAAACTAGGTATTTTACTTTGCTTTTAATCATTTATCTATCTATTTATCTATCTATCTATCTATCTATCTATCTATCTATCTATCTATCTATTTGCTATTGGGTCTTGCTACACAGCTCAGACTCAGTGATCCTCCTGTGTTAGCCTCCCCAGCACTGACATTGCAGACGTGTGCCACCACACCCAGTTTAACACCAGAGTATTTTAAAAGTTATTTTTTGGCTCAAGGTTTAAAAGTTTCAACATCACTGGCATTTGAGCAAGTAGAGCAAAACAGTAAAACTGACATTTAAATTATGCTGGGTGACTATGCATCCTAGTTTGAATAGGGCAGTGTAGCTTTACATCCAATGCTATATTTCAAACTTTTTTTGCTCTCAAATGTGCCCTGGTTTGTATAAGCTTTCTTTGTTTCATTATAGGTAGAGATAATATTCTCAAATGTCTGCAAATGTCAGGAGTATGTCAGGCAGTAGGGAGCATTCATGATTGTGAACTGAAGAATACACTGCCTGCCAAGATGAATTTACATTGGGATACACTGAATAATATGGAGCAGATTTAGAGCTTCATTTGCTAATTTTATACTGTGGTGTCAGAAACAAGTGGTCTTACATGGTGCTAATAGGAATGAAAATTTGGGAAATGAACATACAATGTCACTTGTCATTATCCATTAAAATTTCTAAAAATTTCACATAAATTAGAATGTGATAATTACAGTTTTTCAAATAAAGCCTAGAATGTACGTGTAGAAAATTTGAGTGTTTATTGCAATTCTCTTTAGAAGTTTGGTGACATAAACGTCTATCAGTAATGGATTGGCTGAATAAAATGCGATTCATTTGTATTCTGGAAGATATTAGATTAACAGAAGATATTTGTGCCACATAATATGATCTCCAGAACAAACTGCAAAATAATACATGAAATATGTCAGCAAGGCAGTGTGGAGGAGGCAGCTTTCATCATGTTCTCTGTATGGTACCCCAGGGTCAACATCAGCATGGAGCAGAGGAGACAGAGCAGCCTGATGAGAGAGCTAGTTGAAAGAAAGCGCAAGCAGCCCACCTTCAGCAAACTGACTCCAGCAAACAGTTAACAAAGCAGTGAATCCATGCATAAGGATACAAAGGTAAACAGAAGAAGGAGGATAAAATTTTAGGGTTAAAACGGAGAAGTAGGGCCTTTTCCTCTAGGAGGAAGCCTCATACGCAGCATACTAAATTAGTACACAGCCTCATACACAGCCTATGCTAAATTAGATAACAGTCCATTGCCCCAAAACAAAAGAAATTATTATGTTTCAGAAAGATATACTAATTCACCAAAATTATAATAATGATATTACATAATTGCTTGACATCCTGGCATTCTGAGGAGCTGAGACAGCTCAACTGCATGTTGGAACCCAACCTGGGCAATCTAATGATGTTACAAGACCCGGTCTCGAAATAGAGACCTAAAGGAGGCCCAGGTCTAGTGTCACACTCTGATCATTGCTATACTCTCTGAGGCTGAGGGAGGAGGACTGAAAGTTAGTGCCCAACTTGGACAACTTAGAATCTTAGTAAAGACCTGTATCAATAAATAGATAAATAGATAGATAAATAAATAAATAACCTGGGCCTGGTATCACATGTGCATAATCAGAGGCTGAGGTAGGAGGATCATTGCAAATTTGAAGCCAGCCTGAGCTACATAGTGAGACCCTATATCAAAAACCCCAAAACAAATATGAAAGAGAACTGGGGGATGGAGACAGGGAGGTAGCTCAGCAGCATAAACACTTTCCTGGCAAGCACCAGGTCCCCAGTTCAATTCCGGGCACACAGACAATACTGGCCTTGAACTAGGCATAGTGATACACACTTGTAATCCCAGCACTCAGGAGGCTGAGATAGGATTTCTGTGAGTTTGAGACTGGTCTGGGGGCCACAAAAGTGAGCACAATGCCAGCCCAAATTGCAGAGAGAGATTGTCTGAAAAAAAAAAAAAAAAAAAAAGAAAAATGAGCTGAGCATATAGATCAGTAAAGGCTCAGAATTCATAATTATCATTTAAAATACAAATAACTTTCTGTATTCCCAATGGTATGTAGATATGAAAGTTATAAAGTGATTGAGTTAAAGATGTAATATAAAGTAATTGAACTGAAGTATAGAAAAATAGAGTGCATTGCTAGTTTGTCTTCCTTACTACTGGAAAAACTCACCTGTATTAACAATGTTTGCTATTTTACCTCAAATGTATATTGAGTGATTCTTTGTGTAAATAAAATTATAGGAGGAAAGAAAGCATTTTTCCCTTATATTGTGTATTTGCAATGCATGATAGTGACATTTGTTCTAGGAAGTTGCTGCATGCATATAACATATCTTGGTCATTTTTTATCTCCCTCTCCCATTCCTTTTACTCCTCCAACCCTCCACCATGTCCATGCTTGCTTTCTACTTTCCTATTATCATTCTCTAGAATGATAAAGAAAATAGAGCATACATATTATTTTTATTAATTTTAATGAGCAATAAAGATTAAATAACAATGGAACAATTTCAAAAGAGGTTAGTAGGATAGTTATAATAAATAATACATTGTATATTGTCTTCATCATAGTTATTCAGAGGACAAGATACAGACATGATATCTTGTCTAAATAATATTAGTACAAACCTTTCCTCTGTATGAACCAAGATGAAAGTAATTATATGTCTATCGTAACTATCTTGTGTGCATGTGTATGTGTATATACATATATATATATTCTTTTTTATTATAGCTAAATTCTTTATAGATTTTCTATAAAGATGTTCTCTTCTACTTATTTGAAGACAGTTAAAATATTAGGAATTTCCAGGTAGCAAAACTATTGTTTTCCTAAGCATTTTATATTTTGCATTAGGAGTCAGAAATATATATACCATTCATATAAATGCAATTTTACATGTGTAAGATATAATTTATATAAATGTATGTAATTTGTACATACCTTTCATTTCTATTCAAAATGACACTTTCAACTAGACTGAAAAAGACTAAAATAATCTTAGCAATCTAGAGAGAAAAAAAGTTATTGTATATGGATGTAGCTAGGGTTGTACAATGTAAACGATCCTATTCTATGTACATAGAACACTAAACAGACCTAATAAAGTTATATAGAGCATCTTTTGTACATAAAAGCATAGATACACAACTGATACAACAGAAAACATTTGTAATTGTAGAACATATTTTAATTATTATTTGATATAGGTATGCCATGATATATTATTTGATATAGGTATGCCATATATTATTTTCTATAAATATAGAAAATTAGAAATGGTTTCATGTTTTAATTTTATATTAATAGTACAATCTATGTTAATATTAAAGGCAAATTTCATTTCAAGGCTACTTGATACATTTTTTAAATAAACAATAGTTCCAGATGCTGACTTTAATGACATTTCAATAAAGCCTGTGATATTGAAGTTGTTCATTAGTGAGACTCTAAGTTTTTTTCAGAAATTGTCATGCGAGCTATGTGAAACTCTTGTTTTTTTATGATAGAGAACTTGAATTAATAATAATCTTTTTACTGTTCAATCAATCAATAAATATCTATCTGTGCAATTAAATATATCTTCAGCCTCTCGGTCACAAAGATGATCCTCTACAGCAATTATGTTTGAAATGTAAAATGTATTTAATTTACTTACTTGCTTGTTTATTGCAGCTGGCTCAGCCCACCCTGGGTCAGGGCTGGTGCAGCTGAGCTATCTCGCTGGCCCCATAAATTGCATTTTAAAAGGCATAATTTGCAACACTACAGCTTCACCTAATGCAAGGATAATGTTGACTGGCCCCTCACATGCTGTTCCTGTTCTTCATCTCTGGTAGTTCATTTTTGGCATGTTGTTTCCTTAAATAGAAAATTTCTGATAGAGAAGGTCATTTTGGGAAAATGTACAAATGCTCTCTAACTGAACCATTCTGCCTTTGAATCAGTTTGAGCCTATTACTGTTTGAAGATGCAATTCAGTTCTATGTTCCTTCCATCACTTTCTAAAATTTTACTAGACATCTTGTATCTGAAAAAGTCTCCAAAAATCCATTTTATACAACCTGCTACTTAACTCACCTTGAATATCCTAAGGGATACAATATTCTCATTTCTGTGTTTCTGTCTTGATTAAAATTTGTTCCACTAAGCGTTTACTCCATGGGCGATGGAAGCCATTTGTCTTTTCCAGCTGTGACTAGTTTCTGTTTATTAGGCTCCTCACCATACCTCTTTTGTTAACACCATGTGACACGATGCAGGAAGAAGCACTTTTTTAAGAAGTGTGAATGGGTCAGTTCTGGGGATTGACACCTATTTTTCACAGTAACATCCCTGAGATTTTAGCATTTACCTTTAGTATACAAATAAAAAAATCTCTTTAGACACCAATCTCAGCACACAAGAAAAACATTTTTGGTGCTGTGATGATTATTTCTATTAGTCTTACATTTGTATTTGAACTGGTAGAAAGCAACAACTAGATTAAGGATTGACAACATGTTCAAACTTGTTATAGGGCACAGGTGACAATTTAGTGTTTCTCTGTCTAAAAATACAAATAAACCAACCTTAATCCCTTTAACCAACAATAAATGTTCTTTGCTTCTACATTGTAAGAAAATGATTCAAATTTGATGTAGTCTACAGCATATAATCCTCCTTAGGGAACCATTTTCTACCAGAACATTAAGCCTACTTTCTTCACACTGTGATGTTATTTGTACGTGTTCCTCATAGCCTTCTGCAAATAAAGGTAAAAAGAGTGCAATGAAATCATTAAAGGGTCCACTCAAAAACTTAGCAAGAAAACCAGAGAACTGGAGGAGGACAAAGCTATAATAAGTTGTTTAGAAAATCTAAATTCCATTCACCCATCTATTAGAGAAGATTAGGTCAGCAATAGAAAATAGAGAGGCCGCACTGTTCTATTTTTCTCATAACTCAGCATCTCACAGTATATGCATTTCTATTACAGTGAAAACTAAGTTTCTATATAAGGTACACAAATCCATTATTTATTTTTTCTATACATGTTCATGAAACACTAAGTTAAAACAAGCTCTCTTAGTCTCCAAGGTTGTGGGAGAGAACGGATATTTCAGACTGCGGGGTGGTTACTCCACCAGTCTTGGCCGAGGGCCAAGACTGCCATCTTGCAAGCTCTTTTCACTTTCCTTTTCTGCAATTCAGGCACTCTACATTTATGAATATGTAAAACAAATTTGTATTTTTGTTGAAATTTTTCTTATCTTCTTGTTTTGCTTCTCATCATTTTTCTCTACCTCGCTTGTTTTCTTCAACTAAGTATTGCTATTTCTTTTAATTTATTTTTTTTATTTCTATCCACCCAATGAAGAAAATTGTACACATTCTGAGATTCTCACAAGGGAAGCTTCAGGGCCACATCTCTGGTAGAAATATGCTTAATGGAGCAAATTCTTTTTTTAGTTGCTCTCTTTTCTTTTTTTCTTTTTTTATTACTTTTAATAAGAGATAACAATATGAGAGTTTCAAGACATGTTAGTAGTACATTCGCAATAATTGACACATTGCATATTGTTGTCCTCATAAAAGTTATACAGAGTAAATTTTAATCAAGACAGAAACACAAAACTGAGAAAATTGTATCTCCTAGGAATATTCAAGTTGGCTTAAGTAGTATGTTGTATAAAACGAATTTTTGGAGATTTTTCAGATACAAGTTTTTTAGCAAAATTTTAGAAGTTAATAGAAGAAATGTAGAAGTGAATTACATCATCAAGTAGCGTATCATAAAATAATCCATTGAAACATTATTATTATGCATTTTCTAATAATGCTACTATATTAATAAATGTCAGTGAGTAAGTCTCTGTATTCTCAAAAGTAATTTCTTCGTAATATTATATAAAGGAACATGTTCTTACAGCAGTCCCAAAAATAACGTGGGCATCTTTAGGAGCCCAGAAGGTCACTGGTTCAATTGAAATCTTATCTCCTGTTCCTGGTGTGAGGGTTAATATGGCAATAACCAGTTTTTCTTATCTTTGCTTAAACCTGGTACAAATAGGATAATAATTGTTTTTTGAGTTCCTTTTCAAAATTTTCTTCATCTGCTTAATTAATGATAATACTTCATAAATTTACATTAAAATGGGCAACTAAGTATATATTTAATTTTAAAGAATCTATAACATGTGACTGAAAACTAAAGTTAATGATTATGTATTGTAGACATTAGAATGTATTTACAAGGGTGTTATTAATTTTATTTATAGTTGAATACATTCTAGAATTACACAGGAATGTCACTGAGCATTTGCTCATTTCATACACATTTAAAGGTGCTGGCAGCTCCGATTGCAGCACTTCTGGCACTATAGGTTATTCTATGTAAACTATAGTAACATGTCATTCTTTTGTCCATCATAGTAAGTAAAATGTTCAACTGAAGCATTTGGTTAAATGTTTAAAGTATATTAAAATTTCAGACTGCATTCCAGAATAATTAAATTAAAATTCATAGAAGAGTAATCAAGCAGTAGAATAATGCCTTTTGCTGACTTAATCTACATTTCAGAGATGATTAATCCAATAATGCTTCATGTTTTGAATATTCTGATTAATATACACAAATTCTCATTTAGATGAAAACTTGCTAGCTCTGCTTCCTCTATTTTTATAGATTTGCAGCCTAAAACTACTAAATTTATTTTATTTCTTGTTTCAAAACTTTTGTTGTTTGTTTATTTATTTATTTTTCTGGCCAGCTCTGCCTGCCCTGAGGGCAGGGTTGGCTCAGCATGTGGGGCCGGGGATCGAACCGCGGTCCCTGAAGCCGCTTAAGCTTTCCTAAGCAGGTGCTTTAGACCACTGAGCCATCCTGCCAGTCCCCAGCCTAAAATTATTAGTAAAATACACATTACTGGAAACTGCTGTGTAAAGTTATTGATATATATTGTTCATTTTCATAAACTTCTTAAGCTGTGATATCACTTTTAGGCTCCTGTGTTTCATTTATGACTGTCATAAAATTATGAAATTTTAAAATCATAAAATTTTAAAATATTAACCCAATTCTTGTAATAAAAATTATTTTATTCAACAAAATGTTTCAATTAAGATCATTTCCTTAAATGATCAAAGTATTGAGTTTTCTGGAGTTCTATAAAATTTATCATATGTATTAAAAATTAACATAGTATATAACCCATACATATTCAATATGTTAGAAAAATCACACTTTCCAAAATTAGACTACAATCTGTTAGCAGGTGTTTTGTTAGAGAGTTTTGGAGCTTTTATAGGGAAGAGGAGAGTATTTTAATTGTCCATGTTTTTTAAAGGATGCCTGATTATCATTTTAGCTCACACAGACACTAATCACTGAAAGGCACAGATTTTATGGCAGTATGTTTATCGATAGAAGCACAAATATACATGCCTGAATAACTCCGTGATGCAGGGGTTAATTACATACATTGTGGATCCAAGGAAAAATAAAAACGTAAGTGGCTTAGCTGAAAAAATGCCTTAATTGCACAAAAATATTTGTGATGGTTCCTGGGAGATTGCATAGCTAAAAGTCCATAAGGGCTTGAGTTTGCCTTCTCCAGCATGTTGTAAAGAATGTAGAAGGGTATCCACTTAAATATGAAAGAGTTTACACACTAGTAAAGCTACAATGACTTCTCAAGATGCAGGCATGTATCTTGTAGATGATCTTGGTCACATTACCCAGAACAATGGTAGAAATCTAGAAACTAGAAGAACGAGTGGGAGAAATCATACAGAGGAAATGGTGGTTTTTTTGAAGGATGAAATGACGAGTGACCTACATCACTGTCTTTCATTATTCTAAAAGTGAAAAAGGCCGTAGAAATTGCACAGGAAAAGCTATAAAGCAGTAATTTGTATATGATGAAGTGAACCCTCTTTCACTTAAAAAAAATGAAAATATTTTAACTGAGTAAATTGTAGAATGCATGCTCCTACTTTGTCTTATTCTTCAAAACGTTTCTTTTCTTTTCTTTTCGTGTGTGTGTGTGTGTGTGTGTGTGTGTGTGTGTGTGTGTGTGCATGTGTGGCCAGCTCAGCGCACCCTGAGGCAGTACTGGTGCAGCATGGGGTGCTGGGGATCAAAATGTGGTCCCTGTTCAGTTTGTCTAAACTTGCGTAAATAGGCACTTGAGAACGCTGAGCTATCTCATTGGAACCAAAATGGGAGAAGCACATTTTTTTTTTTTTTTTTTTTTTTTTTTTTTCTGCATGAAGGGCAGGTCTCGTGCAGCTTGTGCTGCTGGGATTGAACCATGGTCCCCTGCATCTGACTGAGTTTGCCCAAACAGGCATTTAAAACAACTGAGCTAACCCACAAGCCCCCTTCAAAACATTTTAAAATTTATTCTCCCTTTAAATTCATTTTTAAATAACTAATACAATAAAATAAGAATTGACTCATTATAAGTACTGAGCTTATCAATTTGTTATAATTAAGTGTAACAATTTATTTTCTTGACTTTGTTATTTAGAATATTTACAAATAAGTTTTATTTTTTCTTTATGCTAAGTCCATTGCAAACTAAAAAGGGATTTCAAATTTTAAAACTAGTGTCACATTTTATTTAACTAAGGCTCTAACAGTTTTCATAGATTCCAATGTAAATCTAGTGAAGGATATGTACATACTCAGTTTTTCGTAAAATTTTAGGGGGTTGTAGACAAAGTAAGGTCAATGATACATGATTTTGTTTACTTATTTAGCAATGTGTCCTATTATAAATGAAGAAATTGAATGCTAATGTGATTTAATGACCTGAGTTCTATTACAACTAAATTCCTTCCATTAATAAACTTGAGTATTTGATCCACATGTTAACTTAATGAATTTTATCCAATATTGATAAAATAGATAAAATAAAAAACTGAATACAAACTGCTCTACTCACTGAATAATTTTATATCGAATATATTTTCATTTGTTGTACACTAGTGAAAAATCTCTGCAGACTTTGCCCACAAAAAAAAATGCTGAAAAGTAAGAGTATTGTGATGCAGAATAAACAAGATGAAGTGGAAATATGTTAGCAAAGAAAAGTTTAAAATTACAACAGAAAATTGAAGAGTAGTAGAATGAAGCCTACTTTTGACTGTTGAATGGAATGGAGAAAGGCTTTGAAACCCATGCGAGTTATGTGGGTACACACTGATTTTATGCACTTACCAAGCTTGGGGAAGAAAACAGCTTATGGTAGGTTTTGGTGGACTTCCTTCAGGATTTTTGTCTGTAAGCCTTACTCTTTACATCAGTCCAGGAGAGGACAGCACTGAGAACCTGTTCTAATTACTTTTCTGTTGAAATATGACAGAATTTATGTGTTAGTAAAATGAAGAACAGCCAATGCCCTGAGTCTCTCTTGCTTTTTTCTTTATTTTCTCTATTCCACATCATGTAAAAAACAATGGCATAGAATGAAAATAGAAAACTGTAATGTGGTAAAAATACAAATAATGAATATGAATTAATCCAAACAGGAAAAAAAAATATTGCATATCCTAAGTTTAAAATATAAAGAATCGGGGCCAGGGAGGATCGCTCAGAGGCACTAGTGCCTGCCTGGCAAATGCAAGGTCCTGAGTTTGATCCCTGGCTCTGCAAATAAATAAATAAATAAATAAATAATAACATATAAAGAATCTACAGTACTTTTACTGGAAGAAAGGGAGAGTGATGAGGATGCTTTATTATATAGGAAAATACATTTTTCAGCCTTTAGAGGAAAATAATTAACTTAGAATTTTGTATAACACATCAGCCAGTATCAATTGCAGATAGATTTAACTGATTTGGTATAGTCATCATTTTCCTGAAAGTCTATATTTTTGCTTTCTTTTCTGAGTGAAATATTTACTAGGTTATTAATGTAATATAGTTTTTCTTGAACTATAAATTTTACATAATTTGGCAATTATTTTTTTTGTCTTTTTGAGACAGGGTCTCTCTATGCAGTTGAGGCTGACCTTGAGCTCACTTTTGTAGCCCAGGCTGGTCTCCAACTTGCACCAATCCTCCTGCCTCAGCCTCCCGAGTGCTGGGATTACAGGCATGCACCATCACGCCCGGCCATAATTTGACAATTTAATTTGATTTGTAGTTCTTTTTTTTAACATCTTAGCAGTCTTTTATGGCTGCGTGTAATCATGGAGTTAGGGTTGATCTGTGAACTCCTGCAAGCCCTTTCTGCTGCGCAGAGTCATTCACCTTGAGGGTTAATTTCACCTCTACTATTGAGTCTAGATGAGTTTAAGCAGGGGCCTGAGCCTCTGCTGCAGGTTAGAAATCACCTGGGGTGTTCTAAAACTCACAGGTGTCTGAAAACTACTCAGCCTGAAGAGGGCTGGTCCCTATAGGATTTAAAGAGTTCCACACTTGAGTCTAGTACACCTGTCTGAGTGATAGCAGCTGCCCAGACAGCTGCTCTTGCTTGGTTCATCTGGCTCTAGACCTCCTGCTTTCCCCTGAAGGGACAGCTCTGGGAATGGATTCATGAGTTCTTTTAGGGTACAACATTAGAGAAGAAGTTTTTGCGTACTCATTAGTAAAATATTTCTCACCTTAAAAAGAAAGAAATACCAAAGAAATATTTTTTTTGAAAAAAACAATATGTTTATATCTTTTGTATCTCTGAATATTGTCATTAGGTGGGCATAATATGCAGCATTGCTTTATTGTTTTGCTTTCAAAACACAAAAAATATATACAACAAAGAAAAGTATAGGAGGATGGCACCAGTTACTAGATTTTTTCTAGCTCTAATTAAAATTGGTCTTCTACACAATGTGTCTACAGAGGGTGTCCTCCCACCACACTCTGAGCACTCAGCAGTCTGTATCTTCATTGTTAGAATATTTTTGCAATACGTCAGGATTGCATTCATCAAGGGAATCATTACATATGCCTACCGCATCTTGATTTCTTTTCCTTCTTCCCCTCTTTTCTCTCCCATCTCTTCCCATCTCTTCCCATCCCTTTCCCATCTCCATAAAGTCTAGTTCTTTTTTTCTATCATCTGCCTATTTTTCTTTTTATCTGTTCTATGCACTTCTCTTGTAAGTGAGACCATGCAATATTTAACTTTTGAAATCTGATTTACTTCACATAACATTATGGTCTCAAACCACATCTAGTTTCTTACACATGATTCAACTTTATACTTCTTTGTGTCTGAATAGTACTCCATTATGTATAAATACCACATTTTCTTAATCCATTCATCTGTCCACAGACACAGGTTACTTCCAACATTTAGTGATTATGAGTTGTGCTACAACAAATGTGGTGTGTGTGTATCACTGTAGTATGTTTCTAACCCTCAAAATTTTATTCATGCATAATACGGTCTACTTTGTTTCTAAGCATTGTTCCTTAATATTAACAGAGATTTCTTTTTAAATTTCATTACCAGTTAGTGTACATGTACATCAGAGCAGTCACCTCAGTGCTGGCTCTACTTAGTTTTCTCATAAAGCACTGCTTTTAATGAGACAATTATTTTTCTTGAACATTTGTCATCTGTACCCTTTTTCAATAACTGCTCACTAAAGAAGTTCCCCAAACATATTAAAGTACAAATCTGGAAAATACCACCTCAAGTGTGTTGGAAAGAAATGCGTCCATCTGTTCATAACAGTCTTCTCATCAGAAACTCATTTGAATATTACACATTTACACCTTTGGCAATGTCTTTACAAGTATCTAACAATATTAATTGACAAAGAAATACATATTTGTTTTGTATTTTAGTGTATATACCATTTCAGCCAAATGAAACATAGTAGGCAATAGTATGTGGTATTTTTGCTTCTTACAATTATAAATTCCAAAATAATTTTTCTTTTTTTTTTTGGTAGTAGGGATTAAACCAGAGTTCCACATTAGGCTACATTCTTAGTCCCTATATATTTTTTATTTTATTTTTGAGAGTTTTAAAAGTTGCTAAGTTTTCCAAGGCTGAGCTTGAGCTTGGACTTTTCCTACTTCAGCCTCTCAGAATATTAGGATTGCAGGATGATACTACCATGCCTGTCCCAAAGGAAATGTTGTCTTCTTTTTTGTCTTTGAATGAAATTTGTTTTTTTCTTCAATTTTAATGTAATACAAATAGATATTAATAAAGAAAACATAAAACACATTCTTCTTACTTTTATGAAAGCATACAATTTCTTTTTTTTAAAAAAATTTTTTATTTTAATTATTTTTTTCTTGTTTCAGAACCTTTGTTTGTTTATTCACTCTCAGCCCATCCCGAGGGCAGGGCTGGCGCAGCATGTGGGGCTGGGGATCGAACCGCGGTCCCGGAAGCCACCCAAGCCTTCCCAAGCAGGCGCTCTAGACCACTGAGCCATCCCGCCCAAAAGCATACAGTTTCACTGCAAAATAATTAGAGAATAACCATAGTTAATATATTATATATCATTATCTTATAAGAAAGGTCAAAATGATACTCAAAGTAGAAATCATAGACAAAAAGGACTATCTTATAAAGAATAAAGAAAAACAAAAGAACAATTTTTGTTCAGTGAATGAAAAGAAGCTAGTAGAAATGAAAAAAATTGGCATGTATCTTAAAATATTTTTGAGACAGAAGAGTTTGGGGAATTGTTTGAACTTTTCTTATTTCCTATTTATCTACCTTCTATTTTGCTCTCTTCCTCTCTCTCTCTCTCTTTATATATATATATATATATATATATATATATATATATATATATATATATATATACACACACACACACACATGCATACATACATAGACCATGTCTATCATATAAGAGAAATTATATGATATTAAACATGTGTGCCTGGCTTCTTTCACTGCACATGATATTCCCAGGTTGCATCTGTTTGCATATGAATGTCTCAAGATCATTTTTCTTTATGGCACCACAGTACTTGTAATAGTCAGGGTTTTACTAAAGGAACTGATATAACACAAGATGTACAAATACATAAGAAATTACCAGATTGGCTTATGCAGGTCAGTTGCAGAGTTGGGTGAGGAAGTGTGCCGAGGGCGTCTGCATATCTGAGACTGAAGGATTTAGTCCCAAGGTGTGAAGCTCACTGTAGTGTTCTGTGCAAGTCTCTATCAGTCAACCAATGAGTTTGTGATGGAAGGCTGAAAGAATCTGTGAGAGAAGCTGAGGATCTGAGGTAGAAAGCTGAGGGATCCAAGTTGGAGGCTGAAGAGTCTGCACTGGAAGTCAGCAGATGAAGTCCAAACTGACTGTGAAGATTCAAGTTCCTTTGAAGAAGTGGGACGTGAAATCCTTCCTCAACCCCTTTTTATACACTTTTTGTGCTGAGTCTCTCTGGGGCAGATACTCCACGCCCTAGAAAAGGCCCCCCATCTGTTGGGTGAGGCCCCTGCCACTCAAGTTGGGGTACTGCCCCAAGCTGACATAATTTATCTGCCATTATAGTAGTCTATTACTCCATTTTATATAAATACACATTTTCTTTAGGAAAGATATCATGTCTACATCTTGTACTCTGAACAACTACTATGAAGACAATAATATGCAATATGTTGATTATTATAACTGTTCTACTAACCTGTTTTGAAACTCTCATTGTTATTCCTTTCTCATTACAATCAACAAAATTAAAAAAATAAAATAAAGATCCAAACCATAAAAAAGAGAAAATTTTGTGCTATCACTTAGGTAAATAGGATATTTAAGTCCTTTGTGCTTTCTTACGATTTTTCATCAAGTCAAATTACGTTTACATTAATCATCCTCCAGTCACATATTATGTGTTAGATCCATTTGTGATCTACTTTTGTTGCTTTTAAGGTATCTTTTCTCTAACTTAGCACTGACCAAAGCCCAGACTTCTCTGTCTGCCACATTCTCCTCACACTGGTCATTTTTTTAGTCCATACTTTCAAATAAATTATCCATCACCTCGATTTCTACTCAGAATGTATTTAGAAATTCTCATTCTGTTCTATGATGGGTGTTGATGTTTTTCTCCTCTCACTTAAACTCCACCAGAGTTTTGCTTGTGTCTTGTCTAGACTTGCTGATAATGTGTTTCATTTGGTTCCTTACCTATTCAGTTCTATGGTCTTTGAATCCACCCAACACCTTTTTGACCTGTTTAGTTACCCCACTCTGATCTCTTTCAGACATCTCTACTATGTGGATTGTATTTCTTTCATCCCGAATTCCCTGGGTAAGTGTGGGAGGAACTATCAGTGTGGGCAAGCATTTGTTACCTTGTTTCCTCAGTTTTATTTTTTGATTCATTTTCTGGGCTCGCCTTTGCAGCTTCTTCTGGCCAGCACCAGCCTCTGTAGCTTGGCCCCAACAGCTTATGTTACCTAAAAATCCAGATGCTGACCCTAGGAACTACTCATGACCCACCCATAAAAGAATCAAGAGTTCTGTGATTTTAGTGTCGACAAGCAACTGAGATAGTGACTTATATTACATCAGACTACCAACTTTTGCTGGATATACCCACACAGACCATTGAACTGAATGCCATCTCCTGCAGTTCCACTCGCTTTCCAAGTCTCAGAGGCAGGGTAACTTGTCCATCATGGTGTGAAAGTTTCTTCCAGGTGTAAGGCTTATCTTCAGCCAGGTCCTTCTTTATGTTGTCTCCTCTGTTGCCCTGGGCCACAAGGCCCATAGGATTTGGCGTCAACAGTATAGAGTGGGGAGTACATTGGGACCTCTGTCCTCATGAGGTACCAGTTCCAGTGGCAATATGTAGGCCCAAATGTTTCTTTTACTTTTCTGTTTTCTTTCTTTCTTTCTTTTTGGGGGGGGGTCTTTTTAGAGACATGGGCTTACTATGCAGTTCAAGCTGGGATGATCTTGAACTCACAACAATCTTCCTACCTCTGCCTCCTGAGTACTGGGATTACAGGTGTGTACCACCATAAATGACTCTCAAAGGTTTCTTGTAGAATATTTTTATTTATTAGTTAGCTTTTTTCAATAATATGGAGGTATGCTTGGCTGACAAACTCTATATATTTTAAAATTGTACCACATGGTATTTTGATATAGAAACAGATTACTTCACTCAAACTAATTATTATAGCCACAGCTCACACACACATAGGATTGCGTGTGTACATGCAGTAAGAAAACTTAAGATCAAACTCTTCACAAATTTGCAGTATATTTATAGCATTATGAAGCGCAATAGTCTTCCCTTACTTCCAGTTTTGTTTTGTATAACTTCAGTTAACTAACTTCAGACAAGTATTTTTCAAATATACTAAAGAAAATTCCATAAATCATTCATAAATACAAAATACCATGCCCTTCTGAGTAGTGTGATGAAACCCTTACTTCCCCCTGCCCCAGAACTTCTAGGATGGGAATTGTCCTGTTAACCAGAGATGAGCTAGTACTCTATGGACAAGATGTACTTCTTTTATTCAACAGTGAACACAAAGTGTGACAGTAGTGATGTTGGTAATTTGATCATGTGTAAAAGAAGCTGCAAAATAATTATTTTAAGTAAAGGTGAGAAAGGAAATGTTATATTTTGAAACAGGATGACATAATTTTATTATAGAACATTGTTATATTTGTCCTACTTTATTATCGTTATTAAACTTTTGCTGTGTCTAATGAAAGTTTTGTCATAGGTCTGTGTATACATTTAGATAAAATGTGTTTACAGGATTCAGTACTAACTTCAAGCATCTACTACACATCACAATTCTCCTCTGAGGAAGGGAAACTAATATATTATTAACTGAATGCTAGATATCCAGAGCATTTTCATTCCAAATAACTGAATGCTTATCCCCTTTTCTTCCACAAAAGTTAGACATCATTCACAATAACAAAGATATAAGAATAACCTATGTGTCCACCAACAGATAATTGATAAAAACATATATATATATATATATATATATATATATATGCATAAAACATTAGCAAACATTTGAAGAAGAGGGCAATACTACCATTTTTGATAACAGTTAAAACTTTAAAGCATTTTTTAAAAATTTTATTTGTTTATTTATGTTATAGCTGGCTCAAGCTGCCCTGGGGGTGAGACTGGCATAGCATGTGGTGCTGGGGATCAAACCACAGTCCCTGTGGTTGCCTAAGCTTACCTAAGCAGGCGCTTTAGACTGCTGAGCTATCTTACTGGCCCCCTGGCATTGTGATAAGTAAAATAAGGCAAACACAGTAAAAACAAATGTTGCATGATCTCACTGATAGGTCAAATTTAAAGTAAGTAAAAATCAGAAAAGCAACTAATAAAATTGTGGTTACAAAAATAACTTTCTAAATGCAAGGCTAAGGTGAAGTTATATAAAGTATTATTTCCAACCAACAGTTATCCTATGTATGCTGATAAGGCTGTGGGGAGGTCACAGCTACTCTGTCCTAGCCTATTATTACAATATGCAGTTATTAAATAAGTGTTAAAGTTAGCTTTTTTCTCATAGCCAACCCAATGTTTCATAGAAACCTATAATGTTTAATTATTTCTCAAATGAGCTAAAGAGCAAATATACAAAGTATAGCAGGCTAAATAAAGCTCACCAGGGGGCTAGCTGACTGCCTGCATCCTTTGGAATAGAATTATCAGGGAAGCTCTCCTTTATGCCCAGTCCCCAGAACATTTTCATCCCAAAATTGTTCGCTGGGTGTTACTCTATAGGTGTAGTTATCAAAATTACCTTTAGTATATGCATCCTATAATTTATTTTCTACTTGTCATCTTCAAAGATCACATAGATTGAAAGAGTAGATTAATTTTTTTTCTGATTCAGTATTTTGTGTATGTTTAAAGCTCTCCTTAAACGTGTGCAATAATTTTTGAGGCTATATAGGCCTTCTGGTCATTAATTATACTCTTACTCCTTCACTGATTTTTCAAAGTATGCCCTAATAAATCTGTTTCAAATTCAACATATTTTAGGTGGAAATACATGTATTGCATCTTACCTTTGGGATATCACAGTTTGGCTTAGTTTGCCATAAGCTTACTCAGAACAATTTTATTAGCTTAAAACAAACAAGATCATCTAAGAAAGTCAATTGTATAGTGAAGTGTTGACTATTCCATGTAATTCACTAAATATTATACCCAAAAATGGTATGAACACAGTGCACTGTACAGAACTTCTTATCCTCATGGGTGAATCTGACTGAGAGCTGTAACTCACTCTGCTATCTGTCCTCACAAATGATGATCATTTTGCATGCTACCAGCATGCTCAAGCACCAAGATTTTTTTTTTCAAGCACCAAGATTTAAATTATGGTTTGTACTGAATATATGTTGCTTTGCATAAAGTCAAAACACTGTATGTCAAGCCAACATAATTTAGGAAAGGTCTTTGTTTTCTAATACTGAGAAGAGAAAATTGTACCGTGGAGTTTTTCATGATGGTAACTATATGTGTTCAATCATTGCATATAGATGCATACCTTATCAAATAACATGGTGTGGTATAGATAATGGTGTTTCAGTAATATAAGAGAAATGAAAAATATTTGATTCTTCAGGATAGGTGGTGAAACTCTTCATTCACCATGAAAAATTAGACTAAATTTCACATTTCAGAGTTAAGCTCAGTATTTTGGAGCCAAAAAAAAGTTAGTCAAGTGGGTTGTTCTAAACTGTAGACACCTTAAAGCACAGTTTCTGCTCTTTTATTGGCATTCGATGAGGGAATAGTAATTCTCTGACAATGGTTAGTGCCACTTATTCTATTATTCTGTGGCCTGGCACTACTGATAGAAGGCAATGAAAACAATAAACAATTATGTTCAGAAACAGTGCTTGGCAGGGCTAGAGAGTGAGCTTGCCAGATCTTCTGGAGGACAGAATCTCCAGGGCCACTTCTGATGTTTTCTTCAGTTTTTCAGGAGAGATCTGTGTTTTGCAGTCACTACCACAGTGTCATACCCAGCTGGGGAGAAAAATCTGTCATTAAATGAGCCTTACATAATACAATAATTTTTCAATTACTTAATTTCTTAGACTATAAATGCCCAAGAGCATTATTTATAACAGTTTAAAGTAATTTCTGTGAAATTTTATTCTTATTTTTAAAAAATCGCTTAAATAAAAAATTAGCACCTGAGTATGATTGAAGCACATTAAATAGTATATAAATGTTTACAGTGACAGGCATCATTTATCTGCATCCTGAAGTATTTTTTATAAGCATTTTTCTTTCCACATGTGCAGGTATATGTGTACCTACAATTTTTTATTACTTTTAATAAGAAATAACAATGTATAACAATGTGACAGTTTCAAAACATGTAAGTCATACATTTCAATATTTGATACAATGCATATTGTTGTTCTATTAGTTATACAGAACACAGGGTATAGATGTTATAATTTTTCAGAACATCATTCCTACAACAAAATTTACTTCTCATTGGGCTAAAAGACAGTAGTTGTATACATAATCCAAAGTCCCATAATTGCAGTGGGTTATTGGTAACATTGGCAATTTTGGAAGCTGTTGATTTAAGTCTTTCACAGCACAGCATTCTAATGTAGCTTTCTGTTTTATGTCTTGTGGTTAACCTTTCCTGCTGGGTGGTTAAGGACAATTTTAAGCAAGACCTATATAGCAAAACATGTACCTTTTGTGTTTCTCAAGGTCAGTCAAATTGCCTCAGGATTTACTTTGGAACCATGTACAGTGTTTTGTAGAACTGTTGTCAGTGTCAGCCATCTGGATGAGTCACGGCCATTGTTTGATCAGTTTTCTCTCTGTGAAATCCTGAGAGAATGTTTTCTCTCTATGTGACTCTCCTTAAGCACACTATGTATCTTCAGTGTCTTTTCTCTATAGTCCCATAATCTGGAACAGAAAATTTGGGAACCCATTGAGTTACAGGATGTTATAGCACAGGTTCTCTTATGTCCTGATTTTTCACTGACCTTGGCAGCCTAGGGCTAAAATATTGGCTATTCTTGTAGCCCTTCTTTTTCTCTAATTTTTGGTCTGTAAACTTATATTGTTAACCCTCCAGAAGAAAACTTTAGTGATACTATTACTCTATAACATAGGTACTTGAGCATGAGAATCAAACATCGTACACTTAACTTGGAATTGATATTTTCTATCAATCATTGATATTCTAATAAACCTCTATAGAATGTGATAAAAGTGTTTACACGTTTAGGAATCTAAATATATACAAAATTATAGCCGGTCAATCCTGTGGCATTTTCCTAGTCTCTTACTCTCATTTAATACCATTTTTTGATGTCTTGTAAACCAACCATTTACTTGAGACAGAGTGAATCAGTAATTGAAATTATATTAGAAGCAGCACACATCTAAAAGACCAGAATGACAGGCATTCCAAGCATATTTTTACTGTTTCCCATTGCTATCCTCAGTGTCAAAAACATTTTGGAAGTAGCTAGGACAACTAATTGATCCTGTGTATATAAGTGCATGGCTTTGCCCCTTCCATGCTTCTTATTTTTTCTGCTTGCATCACTTCATTGTTTAACACCTAAGTCTTTGATTCGCACTGAGCTGTGTATGTCTCTCCATTTTTACTTCTTCTATTGAGATCTTACACTATGGAGACTATATGATATTTACATATGTAGGTCTGGTTTATTTCACTTATGAGTATATGTTCAAGATATATCCATTTATATATGAAGTCTTTTTGTTTATCATTCTTTATATGTGAGTAATATCCCATTGTATAAAAACACCACATCTTTTTCTACCATTCTTCAGATGATGGGCATTTGTGTTGTTTCCAAGATTTGGCTATCAGAAATTGTGCTGCTTGCTATAAACATAGGTGCACAGATATCTCTATGGTATGATGTATTCAGTTCTTCTGGGAAAATTACCAGTAGCCTGATAGCTGGATTGAATGGGATTTCCAGTTATAGTTTATTAAAGAGTCTCCACGCTGCTCTCCATAATGGTTGCACCAGTCTGCATACTCACCCGCAGTGGAGAAGTGTTCCTTTTTCCCACAGCCTCTCCAACATTTGTTGTTTATGAGAGAAATTGGCCTGTAGTTCTCTTTTAGTTGTGTCTCTCTCTGGTTTTGGTATCAGTGTAACATTAGCCTCTAGGGATGATTTTGGGAAGATTGCATCCTTTTCAATTTCATTGAAGGGTTTGAGGAGTATTGTGATTATGTCTTCCATAAATTTCTTGTATAATTCAGTGGTGAATCTATTAAGGCATGGACTTTTCTTTTTCGGCAGGGTTTTTATTACATTTTGTATTTCATTGACTGTTATTGAATTACTGAAAGAGTTCATATCTTTTCAACTCAGGTTTGGTAATTTGTACCTTTCTAGGAATCTGTCCATTTCATCTCTGTCTTAAATTCTGTGATAGTAAAGACTCTCAAAGTAGGTATTAAAGATCCTCTGAATATCTGCTCAGTCTGTAGTAATTTCACCCTTTTCATTCCTTATTGATTGAATTTTATTCCTTTCATTCCTCTTTTAGACAAGGATAGGTAGAGACTTAACAATTTTATTTATTCTTTCAAAGATCCAGTTTTTTAATTCATTAATTCTTTGTATTGTTTTCTTTGTCTCCAATGAATTAATTTCTACTCTAATCTTTATAATTTCCTACCATCTTTGGGGTTTTAGTTTCATTTGCTCTTCCTTTTCCAAGTGATTTAGGTGCTGCATGAGAGTATTAATTTGTTCCCATTCTATTTTCTTAATGTGTGAGTTCAGCTACGTAAATTTCCCTCTAAAAACTGCTTTCATTTCATCCCATAAATTCTGGTAGGTTGTGTTTGAATTTTCATTAAATTGTAGATATTGTTTAATTTCTTATTTAATTTCATCTGTAACTGACTGGTTGCTGAGAAGGGTGTTGTTTAATTTCCATGTATTTCTATGGTGCATGTGGTTTCTTTTGTCATTTATTTCCAGTTTCATTGCACTCTGGTGAGATAATATGCATGGGATGATTTCTGTTTTCGTGCACATACTTAAGCATGATCTACGCACTAAAATGTGGTCTATTTTGGAAAATGTCCTGTGTGCAGCTGAAAAAAGAGGTGTATTCAGAATTCACTGGGTGGAATACTCTGTTTATGTTCACTCAGAGTAGTTATGTCAAGTTTTGGTTCAGTTCTGCGACTTCTTTCTTAATTTTTTGTCTGCTTGATCTATCATTTTTGGATAAAGGGGTGTTAAGGTCTGCTGTTATGATGCTTATATCAGATATTAGATTTTTCATGTGCATTAATATTTATCTTTTATAACTTGATGTTTCTGTGTTGGGTGCACATATATTTATGAGTGTTTACCTCTTCATCTTGAATTTTTCCCCTAATAAGTGTAGTGGTTTTATTTATTTCATTTTAGCAATCTTGGTTTGAAGTTTAGACTGGCTTGAAACAGGATTGCTACCCCTGCTTTTCTTGAGGTGCTGGACCATGTAGTATTGCTTTCTATCCTTTCACTTTTAAACTATGAGCTTCTTTAAGAGTTAAGTACTTTTCCTGTATGCAGCATATTGTTGAATTTTGTTTCCTTATCCACTTTGCCATTGAGTCTATTTACACTGATGGTTATAATAGAAATACATTGACTTATGATTGACATGTCTTTTACTTATTACTGTTTACCACTTTTTCTCCTGTGTTTAATTGCTTTCCTTATTTGGTGGGTTCTTTCTGTTCTCATTTGTGGGTTTCGGGTCATTTTGTACCTTCCCTGAAATATTTTTTGGTAGTCTTTGTAGGGTTGGCTTTGACATAATGAAATTCTTTAGTTCCTCCTTGTCGTGGAAGTATTTCACTTCTCCCTCATACTTGAAAGAGAGTTTTGTAGAGTATAGCAGTCTGGCCTGAAATTTGTTTTCTTCGAGGACTTGAAGCACTCTTCTCCGTGCTCTCCTTGACTTCATGGTTTATGAAGAGAAATCTGCTATTATTCTGATGAATTTTCATCTAATTATCATGTTTCTTTTGTCTAGCAACTTTTAGTGTATTATTCTTCTGCTGAATTTCTGTGATCGTGACAATTATATGTCTGGGTGTGTTTTTAGTCAGGTTGATGAATGCCAGGTTGTTTGGTCATATTTGGGAAATTTCCTGCTATTGCTTCTGCTCATATTCTTTTTATATCTTTTTATTGACTCCTTCAAACCTCGTTGATTCTATTAACCTCACGTTGTTCATTTTAGCATCATCTTGCAGATGTTGAATTATTTTTTCTTGCATCCTAGTTGTTTTTAAGAGATATTGTCATTTCTTTTCACTAGTTGTGACTGTGTCTTCAAGATCTGAAACTCTATCCTCACTTTTGTTCATATGGTTCTGCGAGCTTGTGATTGAGATTTTATTTTCTTGTGTATATATTTGAAACTGTTTCATGTGATTTATTTATTTCCTATATTTCTCAATCAGGGAATCCATCATTTTTCTATTTGCATTAATTTTTTATCAGTGACTTCTTTAGTAGTACTTAAGTCTTTCATTATACTTATCCTTTCTTTCTCTAGTTCAGAGATTATTTCTGCTCTAATCTCCTCTCTACCTTTCTGCAGTTATTCCCCTACTTTAGATGTTATGAAATTAGAGATCTTTTTTTGCTTCAGAAGTTAGTTCTGGTCTGACTTCCTCTACAAGTTTCTACAGTTGTTTTTACACTTGAGAATCTATTAATTTGTGCATTTCTTTTTTTTTTTTTTTTTTTTTTTTTTTTTTTTTTTTTTTTTTTTTTTTTTTTTTTTTTTTTTTTTTTTTTTTTTTTTTTTTTTTTTTTTTTTTTTTTTTTTTTTTTTTTTTTTTTTTTTTTTTTTTTTTTTTTTTTTTTTTTTTTTTTTTTTTTTTTTTTTTTTTTTTTTTTTTTTTTTTTTTTTTTTTTT